>PVJL010011265.1:0-36369 GCA_004026885.1 Lyroderma lyra
GGGACAGGACGGGGATGGGACAGGATGGGGATGGGGACGGGACAGAGATGGGGACGGGGACAAGACGGCTGTCCTTTTGGGTACTACTGAGTTCTGGGGCCCCGAGTTGGGGGGTGGGAGACGCTTGCTTAAGTCGGGGTGGCACCCCAGGAAGCAGAGATTCCGAAGCTGATCTGGGGTGGCGGGGCGCTGGGCCAGGTGACGGAGATCCTGACGGCACTGGGCCTGATGTCCTGCTCCTACACGAGGACAGCCCTGCTCTCCGGAGGGCAGAGGAAGCGCCTGGCCATCGCCCTGGAGCTGGTCAACAACCCGCCCGTCATGTTCTTTGATGAGCCCACCAGGTAGCTGTCCCGGCCCTCGCACCAGGAGACCCCCCTCTCCACAGCCCTGAGGGTCTGCAGCCCCCCGGGGCCTAGAGGAGGGCTTCGTCCTCGTCCCCAGCCCTACGCAGCCCCCCGCTCCCCCAGCAGGAACCCTGAAGGCCCTGGGCTCGGGCCTCCCTGTCCTTCCGTCCCCCCTGCCTATTGGTCCCTGAGTTCTGATTCTACCTCCTTGGGCCACCTCCCAGGTCGTGCTGCCCCCCAGCCCTAGTGCCAGGGCCCAGGTGCAGGCACCACCAACTCCCGCCGCATTCCTGCCGTGACCCCGACTTGCCCCTCTGCAGTCTCTCCCAGCCAGTCCCTCCTGCACGCGGCAGCCAGGGGGACTGTCTGTGTCCGGGGACACTGCCACACGCCGCTGCCCGTCTGCCCTCAGAGCAGGTCCCACTCTGAGTCCGCTTCTCCGGCCTCATCTCACTCCACGCTGCCTTGTGCCTTCTGCTCTGCTGACCCTGCGCTGCGAGCGGTTTCTCAGTCTCTGGGCTCCGCGCGCGCCCCGTGTGTCCTGCCTCTGGGCCCCGCGCCCGCCCCGTGTGTCCTGCCTCTGGGCCCCGCGCCCGCCCCGTGTGTCCTGCCTCTGGGCCCTGCGCCCGCGGGTTTTGGGGTCTTCCGCCTGGAGCGCCCTTGGCCCGTGCCGTGCGCCTCCCGGGCTCAGCGCTTCTGTCCCGGCCTCACTCAGGACCCTTCTCTGACCGCCCTGCCGCACCCTGTGCCGCGGACCTGGCTCCGGCCCCCGCTTCCACCCCGTGACCTACAGCCCGTCCCACACGGTCTCAGACGGGTCCGTGCACGTGTCCCTCCCCCGGGACCAGAGCCGTGTCCTCCGTGTCCATCGCGTGGCTCCGGTGCCCGGCATTGCACAGGCGCTACGGCACGCTCGTTAAACTGAACGGTGCCCTCAAATGCTGGCATCACCCCAACCGGCCCCGCCCACCTGACCCCACCCCCTGGCGGCCTCTCTCTGGACAGTGGTCTGGACAGCGCGTCCTGTTTCCAAGTGGTGTCGCTCATGAAATCCCTGGCCCAGGGCGGCCGCACCATCATCTGCACCATCCACCAGCCCAGTGCCAAGCTCTTCGAGATGTTTGACAAGGTGAGCGGCCCTGGTGCTGGACGACGGGGACGGGGAAGGGGTCCAGGGCAGCGCGGGAGGCCTGCCTGGCCCACCGCTCTTCTCACCTTCTCTTCCCAACCCAGCTGTACATCCTGAGCCAAGGCCAGTGCATCTTCAAGGGCGTGGTCACCAACCTGATCCCCTACCTGAAGGGGCTGGGCCTGCACTGCCCCACCTACCACAACCCGGCTGACTTCAGTGAGTGGGGCTCCAGGTGGGGCTGCAGGGAGATGCCCGGTCCGCGTGGCGGCGTGGGGCACGCACGCAGCCTCCGGGGGGCGAGATGGCACTGTTACCTGCGTTCCCCACACACCCAAGGAGGGGACGGCTTGCCCTCGGGCAGCAAGGACAGATCAGAGCTGAGCCCTGCCCTCTGTGCCCCCCAGTCATCGAGGTGGCCTCCGGCGAGTACGGAGACCTGAACCCCATGCTGTTCAGGGCCGTGCAGAACGGGCTGTGCACCATGGCCGAGAAGAAGGAGAGCCCGGAGAAGCATGCGGTCACCACCCCCTGCCCGCCGTGCCCTCCGGTGAGTAGGGCGGAAGGAGGCAGAGTGTAGAGGCGGCCGGGGCCGGGGCACGCTGACAGTGGCCCTGCTGAAGAGGCTGTCCCCCAGAGGCCTCACGACTACTGGGGACTTGGAAGGACCTAGGGTTGGAGTCGACCTCCTGTTCAGAGCTGCGTGACTTTGGGCACCTTACTTAACCTCTCTGAGCACCTGCTTTCTTATTCATTTATTCCTCCAGCAAATTCTTACCGCGCATGTGTTGTGTGTTGTGCTCAGTGCCAGCACCCTGCCACCTGGTAGGCAAGACCCACGCTGTCTGTGGCCTTGTGGCCAGTGTGGCTTACTGTCACCTCCAACCTGGAGGTGATGACACATCCCTCGGGGTTACTGGGAGGACTGGGAAGCCTCAGGTGAAGCCCTTGGCACCGCAGCTGGTTGCTTTGCTCAGTGCCAGCTTTCTTCCTGAAATGAGGTGCTGTAACCCTGAAAAATGAGCAGCTTTGTTTTGTTGCCGTGGTTGTCATCGTTGTTAAACAACACTGTGATGACAGGTGGCATGAAGGTGTGACACCCTCAGGGGAAAGGTTTCTGGATCGCTCCAAGAGGCCCCCATGGGTGTCCTGATGCTCTGTCGCCCCCCTCCTACGTTTGAGCCCCATCTTGGAGCCTCACTCAGATCCGCACCCTAAGGCCAGCTCAGAGGGGAGGCTCGTCCTGCTGGGGACCCGGTGGGCGGCGGGGGCTCACCGGAGACACTGTCCTCCCCCAGGAAGTGGACACCATCGAGAGCCACACCTTTGCCACCAGCACCCTGACACAGTTCTGCATCCTCTTCAAGAGAACCTTCTTGTCCATCCTCAGGGACACGGTGAGGCACTGAGCTGGGGGAGATGGGAGTGGGGTCCCCCGGCACGCCCCCCCCGCGGGCGCCCTGGGTCCACGTGCCTGTGGGGGCAGCTCCGAGGTCCTACCCGGTGCGTCTGCCACTCCCTGGCCTGTGACCCAGCCGCTGTCCTCATGGTGACTGCACCACCCAGCTCCTAACCCACCTGCGGTTCATGTCCCACGTGCTGATTGGTGTGCTCATCGGGCTCCTCTACCTGCACATCGGTGACGACGCCACCAAGGTCTTCAACAACACCGGCTGCCTCTTCTTCTCCATGCTCTTCCTCATGTTCGCGGCCCTGATGCCCACCGTGCTCACCTGTGAGCGGGGCTGCCCCGGGCCGGGCGGGAGGGCCAGGGCGCCCGCCGGCGGGGCCTCACGCGCCTGTGTCCGCAGTCCCCTTAGAGATGGCCGTCTTCATGAGGGAGCATCTCAACTACTGGTACAGCCTCAAGGCGTACTACCTGGCCAAGACCATGGCCGACGTGCCCTTCCAGGTGAGCTGCCGCCGCCCGCTGCCAGGGACGCCCCCCGCCGTCCCGCCCCCACCCCCGTCCCTGCTGGCTTGCCTCCCGCAGCCTCGTCACCTGTCGCCCTTCCTTTCCTGGTAGCCACTTAGCAAACGGGGTGAGTCCCTACCCCTCGCCAGGCTCTGAGCCGAGTAGGGGGGACGCAGCGGTGAACAAGGCCGATCGGGCGCTGACCTTGGGGAGCTCACGTTCTGGGGGGGCCGCCGTGCCGGGCAGACAAGGACGAAACGCCGTCACGTGCCTCCGGAGAAGCAGCAGGACGTAGAGGAGGCGCCGGGGCCACGCTGCTGCTTGTTGGCTGCGAGGTCTTGGGCAAGTGGCCTAATGTCCGTGTGCCGTCGTGTCCCCACCTGTGACGTGGAGCGATGACAGTGTCTGCCTTGGGAGCGTTTGCGAGAATGAGCGCGTGAGGCACACACAGCTTGGCACAGGCGGACCCCCAGCCATCCGCAGGGCACCACTGTGACGTGGGACACGGTGCCCCCTCCGTAGGGTGGGTGCTGCCCGGCTTCGTGACAGGACACCGTGTGGCCTCAGCCCCTGGCCGCCTCCAAGCCGGGGGCCCGTGAGCAGTGACAGGCTGCATGACCGTGTACGGGCTTGGTCCCTGCCCTCCAGGAGGGGATAGCTCACAGGGGAACAAAACCCCTGGGCAGAGTGGGCAGTGAGCAATACCAGGTGTAAGCTGGTCCAGACGGGAAGGACTTTAGGGGCGTGGACGGGGAGAGGTCACCGTGCGTGCACGGGTCAGCTTGGGCCTGAAGGAAGAGGTGAGACTGGGAGGTGCATGAGGGTCAAACGGTCAGGCAGAGAGGGAGGGGACGTGTGACCGGGGCGTGGGGACAGGACGAGGCACGGCGGCCTCGGCACAGCAGTGCCAGGGGGTCCCGTCCGGCGTGGGGGCCGGTCTGAGCGCCCCTGCCCAGCCCTCCGCTGCCCCCCAGGTGCTGTGCCCGGCCGTGTACTGCAGCATCGTGTACTGGATGACGGGCCAGCCCGCGGAGACCAGCCGCTTTCTCCTCTTCTCGGCCCTGTCCACGGCCACGGCCCTGGTGGCCCAGTCCCTGGGGCTGCTGATCGGAGCAGCCTCCAACTCCCTCCAGGTGGGGAGGCCGGCAGGTGGGCAGCCTGGGCGGGGGAGGCAGGGCCGGTGGGAGCCGTGGGAGACGTCCGCGGGAAACCTTGGGGCCGCCCGGGTCCCGGGTCCGTCCTGCTCACCCCTGTGCTGGCCCGGCCCCCTTCCCTCCCCTGCAGGTGGCCACGTTCGTGGGCCCAGTGACCGCCATCCCTGTCCTCTTGTTCTCCGGTTTCTTTGTCAGCTTCAAGACCATCCCCCCCTACCTGCAGTGGAGTTCCTACCTCTCCTACGTCAGGTCAGTGCGCCCGCGGGGCCCCACAGGAGGCCGTGCCCGGGGGCAGGGCGGTGCCTCTGGGCTCGGGCCCTGGGTGCCCAGGGAGCCGTGACCCTCTGCTCGGTGTCCCCGGGGTGCGCTCGCCCGCCCAGGTACGGCTTCGAGGGTGTGATTCTGACCATCTACGGCCTGGAGCGTGGGGACCTGACCTGCACGGAGGAGCGCTGCCCCTTCCAGGAGCCTCAGAGCATCCTCCGGGCGCTGGATGTGGAGGACGCCAAGCTCTACCTGGACTTCCTGGTCTTGGGCATCTTCTTCCTGGCCCTGCGGCTGCTGGCGTACCTTGTGCTCCGGTACCGGGTCAAGTCCGAGAGATAGAGCCTCGCGCCGGCCGTGCCAGGCCCCCGCCGCAGGAAGCCGGCCCAGCCCTTGGGGCTGTTTTAACCTCGTAGACTCGGGCACCGGCGGCTGGTGCGGCTGCCCTCCCCGCCCAGCTCCCCCACAGGCCGGCAGGCGAGGGCCGGCCCGGGCCTGGGGGCTGCAGCCCTCCCGCTGTGCCCAGGAGCCTCCTGAGTGGGTGTGGTCTGTGGCTCTGCCCCCCTCTCTCTCCCACACCTGCATGCAAAGACCCCCATCCTGCCCCCGGCACCCCTGCTGTTATCTGCCTGGGGGCCCCCACGTACAGCTGACCAAAGTGGCCCCCTCTGGGGGTCCCCACCACACAAGGTTTTGCACACTGGGCTGTGACAAGGTTGGGGTTCCAGGGCTGGGCCCTGGTGGGGCCCCCTAGAAGTCCCCTTTGGACACTGGAACGAGCAGGGAAGGACTCTGGAAGTCTCTCCCTCCTCCCCCTCCTCCTCGCCTGCCACCCAGCTGGCCTGGACCATCTGCTGGGACAGAAGCCGGGTCTTCTGTCTGGGCCGGCCCTCCTGATCCTGGGGATTGGAGAGGCCTGGGGCTGTGGGATCCCCCCGCCGCCCCCCAGCACGTTTGGTGAGGGCGGGCCCTGGGGCACCTCTGCAATAACGTCCGTGTCCCCCCCCCCACCCCCGCCGCCACTGGACCTGGGGAATGCACTTTATTCTGGGGGTGAGCGGGAGCCCACCCAGCCCCCTTCTCAGCGCTCCTGCCTCTCTGTCCTGCACCGCTGCCCCGCCCCCTCTGGAGGCACATCCACGCGGACGGGCAATCTCGGCCGCACGCACACACGGCGTCCCCTACGGCTCAGAGCCCGGCGCTGTGCTGGGTGCTGTTGGGAGGGCGGTGCTCACCTCCTCCCAGGGTCCCACTCACCTGCAAGGGTGAGGCCGGTGCCGCCCAGGGCATCTTCTGGACCAGCCGGCGTCCACCCTCCCCCCTCCCCCCTCCCCGTCTTGCTCTCTCCCAAACCCGGGGTGGCACAGGGCACCGGCTCCCTGGAGCTCAGGACCTAACACAAGCACAAGCATGGGCATCTGTCGGCCTTGGCCACTGCCACCCCACGGCCCCTCTGTGTGTCAGGCTGGCATTCTCAGTCCGCCCCTTCCCCAGCCACTTGCTACCCATTCATACTCCGGTCTGCGTGTCTCCATCCCCTTCCCATCGGGCACGGGGGCCTCTGGGCAGCGCGCCCTGGGCACCAGGGGACAGACACGCCCGGAGCTCGTCTGCTTCCTGGTGGGTCCAGGCTCATCCTACTTCTGGTCTCTGTCCCCCCCGCCCCGGGGGTCTTTGCCCTCCTTGCCCCTGGGCACACACCTCTCTGCCTTCCCTCTCCCTGCCTCAGAGCCTCCCCATCACACCAAGATGCCAGGTGTACATGTGAGATTCACTTATTAATAAAACCTATATTTATACAGTAAGCGGGGTGTGAGTGTATGTGGGTCCGGCACCTGGTACCACGGGCTGTGAGGGCGTCTTCAAGAAGCCTGTAAGCTCTGGGGAGCCTGTGGTGGGGGGCTGTGGTGCGGCCAGGGGAGTCCTAGGTGCCAAGCTAGTGAATGTCACCTTAGGAATACCTGCGCCGTGCTTTAGTACTCCTTACAGATGCTTCGTGTTCACTCTCGCAAGGGAGTGCCAGGCCAGCCCTGCACCACTCCGCATGATGAGGGGACTGAGACGTGGGTTAAGTCCCTTGGTCAAGGACCCTTAGCAAGTGCAGGTGGAAGGAGGCCTGGGAAGCAGGGCTTCTGCCTCCAGACTCCTCATTCTTGACATTGGCCAGTGGCACCGCGCATGTGGCCCTGCAAGCTGTGTGTCTGCTGTCTGGGCGGGTTCTTACCTGAGTGACACGTGACTTTCTCCTGAGCCCTGGTTGTGCCTGTGGGGCGGGGGTGGGGTTAGTAGTGGTCATGAAGGGCAATGGGAAGTAGGGAAAATCCCTGCAACCCGAGCCCCAGGACAGAGTGGGGGGACCTCACGGAGCCCCAGGACAGAGTGGGGAGACCTCATGGATCTCAGGATGGAGTGGGGGGACTTCACGGAGCCCCAGGACTGAGTAGGGGGGACCTCACGGAGGCTCAGGATGGAGTAGGGGGACCTCATAGAGCCCCAGCATGGAGTCAGGGGACCTCATGGATCCCAGAACAGAGTGGGGGAACCTCACAGAGCCCCAGGATGGAGTAGGGGGACCTTATGGGGCCCCAGGACCGAGTAGGGGGGGACCTCATGGACGCCCAGGATGGAGTAGGGGGACCTCACGGAGGCCCAGGATGGAGTGGGGGTACCTCATAGAGCCCCAGCATAGAGTCAGAGGACCTCATGGATCCCAGGACAGAGTGGGGGGACCTCACACAGCCCCAGGATGGAGTGGCAGGGACCTCACGGAGCCCCAGGACCAAGTAGGGGGGACCTCATTGAGTCCCAGCATGGAGTCAGGGAACCTCATGGATCCGAGGACAGAGTGGGGGGACCTCATGGAGCCCCAGGACCGAGTGGGGGGACCTCATGGAGTCCCCCACCCCAGCTTCCCCTTCCCTCCTGTCCTCTTTCCTACCAGGCCATGCATACCAGGCCGAGCCATTGGCCTCTAGGACTGCCTGTGGGTCTGATGGCCTGAGGTTTGGGGGAGGCAATTGTCCACAAGTCCTTGAGGGCTGGTGGCAGGATGACGCAAGAAGCGACACCCGTCTCACCCTTTCCCCTTTCAATCCTGAAGCTTGGGGACTGAGGAAGGGGCTGGCGTCAACCTCACCGGCTGGGACAGCCTGGTGGTTCTCCATGCAGCGCTCAGGGCCCCGGACGGATCGGAGTCCAGTCTGGGACTGGCTGGGTGCTCGTGTGCACCCACTAACTTTGCTTCTAACGTGGGTGGGGATGGAGGTGAGAGGTAGGAACACGGCCCAGCTCTGGGATTCTCGCGACAGCGTTAGGGGGCATTTATTTAACTTTATTTTTATTGTTAGACTTATTGGGGTGACATCTGTTGGCAAGTTAGGGGGCATTCTGGGTGCCACCTCCCACCAGCAGCGATGCCTGCATGTGGCTCCTTAACGTCAGAGGGCACAGAATCCCACCATCAGACAGCCTTTCCTAAGAGTCCTCATCTTTACTCTGTCCCTTTCAAATGCAAACAGTCCTGAAAGAGCAAAGCATTTATGAGTTCGCACGTTTGTAAGGTCCCTTGGGAGCTAAGGCGATGGACCCCCAACGTGGGACCGGCAAAGGCCATTCCGCACAGAGAGCACATGCAGAGCGCCTCACCGATCTTCAGAGAAAGCTCTTTGGAGTCCTGCGGCAACCCCAGGGGTCCGACCGTTTCCTGGAGAAGCAAGATGAGCAAGCTTGGGGGGGGGGGCGCTCTTGCCCTGGAGGTGCCCCTGCGTTGAGGTCTCCCTAGCCCCAGCGACCTGCGACCTGCGGGGCTGGGGGTGTAAATGCCCCCTCCACGCCCACCCAAGCAGGCTTTGAAATGGGAAGTCATCTTTTCAATACAGTCACCTCCACGTCAGGGCCCGAGCCTGGTGCTGGAGGGCAGAGGTGACCAAGGCTGTCTGTCCTCCATGGGACAGTTGTAGCACCTGGCGCCCCATCCTGAGGTCAGCTGACCGGGCACGTGCCCACAGCATGACTCATAGCACTTCAGTCTGCAAGAAGCCAGTCAAATTGCATGTTATCCATGAGGCTTCCATGACCACTGCACCCGCTGGGCGTGGGGGAGGGGAGCAGCTTGCTCTGAGCTGTGCCCAGTAGCTGAAGGCCTGGTGGCCTTGGGTGACCAGGTGAGTGGGGTGAAGCTATAGGAGTCCCCCAGGCCCAAAATGCCACCCCTGAGACCACATTGACAGGGTTGCCCTACTTCCCTCCTCCCATTTCCTCCTACCCCCTTTTCAGAAACTTTTTTTTTTATTGTTAAGACTTATGGGGGTGATGTTGGTTCAAAACGTCTCCTAAAATGCACATTTAGGGAGTTCCCTGGTGGTGTAGTGGCTTAAGGCTTCGGCACTGGCGCTGTCAGTGCTGCGGCCTGGGTTGGATTCCCAGCCAGGGAGCTACCCACATACCAAAAAGAAAAAAAAGAAAAGAAAAGAAAAGAAAAAATGCACATTTGCCATTTTTCCTGCTGCCAGGAATGCCTGCCTCTTCCCTGGACTTATTTCTTAAAATCCTGTTCAAATGTCACCTCCTCTGCCGGAGGCAGTTGGTAACTTCCTGTCGCGGACTTCCCTAAGCCTTTGTCCCACTGCAGGGCCCTCCTGAGGGCCCCCTGGCAGCAGGCTGCAACGGTCAGGTCCCTGAAGGCCTCGTTCCGGTGGCTCCGTGCGACCCGGTACCGCGGTGCTCGGTGCGTGGGCAAACGTGTAAGTGAAGTCCACACGGGCTTCAGTCTGGATGCAGGGCGGAGGCCACAGGCGGCTGCCCAACCCTGCGCTCAGGAACGCTCTGTGCTCCCTCTGCACACCCGCGCTCCGGGCACCCTGCACACCTGTCTGCGTGTGGAGGCATGCCCTGGCTGTGGGTGGTGGGAGGCTCCTCCTCATACGTGGGCCCTGGGTGTGCCCGGCATGGAGGCAGAGGCATGGGGGCGTGGGGGCTTGGAGGACCAGGAAGCCCCAGGGCCAGGCCAGGCCTGGGTGCCGGACCAGAAGAGCAGGTTCGGGCGGGAGCCAACTCTCAGCCCCCGTTCCTCCTCCTTCCTTGACCAAAGTGACCGGAAGCCGTGCCCGGTGGTCGAACGAAGGACCCAAGAAGGCCTTGACTCAGGTCTCTGCCGGGAGGTAGGCTGAGCAGCTGCAGCAGCGAGCACCCTGGGGACGGGTGGGTGACCCCGCGGGGCCGGGGGTGCGGGGCAGAGACCCAGGCCCGGGTTCCCGGCCCGCCTCCAGCGCGCGCTCCTGTCACCTCGGCGAGCTGCAGCGCCCCCCTCTGTCAAACGGGCACAAGGACAATCCCCGCCCGGGAGGCGGGCCGAACGCTGCGGACGGGGCTGGCGCGGGGAGCCCGCGGAGCGCAGCCCTGCAGGCGGGGCCCGTGGGGTGGCCGGCTGTGCGCGCGGAGGACGGAAGTGCCCGCCCACGACTGCCCTGCGCGGCCCTCGGGCCCGGCCGGTCGTTGTCCCCCTTCTCCCAGGACACCGAGCGCCCGGGCTCGACCTCTGCGGTGCCCGCTGCCGGGGTCGGATGCCAGGGCAGGCGGGCAGGGAGCGCCGCGCCGGGGGCCTCTGGGGGCGAGAGGGACGCGCCGGCGGGCCACGGACTCCGGGGCCTGGGCCGCCGCGGGTAAAGGCCTGGCCGGCTGGGTCCTCCCCGCATCCCTCCTGGCGGGGTGCGCGCGGGGCGGGGTGCGGGCGGGGCTGTGCTGCGCTGCGCAAGGGACGCCGGGAGTTCGCGCCCCGGGACGCGCAGGACGCAGCGGGGGCCCCTCTGGCAGGCCGCCCCCCACCTCCGGCCCGAACGGGAACGGGGCGAGCTGGGGGGCACCCCGTGTGCGCGGGGGTGGGGGAGCTCTGGACCTGCTGGGTCTCCTCTTCTCACTGCCCTGCTGCAGACCAGCGGTGGTCGTGGCGGAAGTGTCCTCACCAGCACCCCGGCCCCTGCGCGACGCCCCTCTCCGGCCAGTGGCCCTGGGTCTGATGTTACCGCACTGAGCGTGTTCCCCGAGCTTTCCCAGCCTTCCAGCCCCTGGGACCCCTGCTCTGAGTCCCGCGGGCCCCTGGCCCAGCATAGCCAGTTGTCCCTAAGTTGCCCTGCCCGGAAGGACTGTCACCACTAGACACCAGGTGTCAAATCGCAGCAGGCTGCAATTAAGGGAGCCCAGAGGGATCCGGGGGAGACTTCGCAGGAGGGAGGACCTTTGAGCAGGGTCTAGGGGACTGAGTAGGACTCGGACAGGGGGGAGTGGTCATTCCCGTCTGAGGAAAGTCTGTGAGCAAAGTCAGGAAAGCCCGAGACAGAGGGCCCTGAGCCTGGCGAGTCAGCTGTGAGCCCCTGCAAACTCAGAAAAGTAGCTGCTGTGGGCGGGGTGTTAGGACTCCACAAGTAACGCAGGACTTCGGGGAGGTGATTGGCGGCTGGGGAGAAGGACTGGAGTGGGATGAGACCCGAGACAGGGGCTGGGAAGGAGCAGGGGGTCCCTGGGCGTATGCAGAGGGCTGAGTGAGCGCAGGGACGGCAGGGACGGAGGATGCAATAGGACAGGTTGGCACAGCGCGGGGAGGAGGGAGGAAGGGCTGAAGCCGAGGTCAGATTTCTAAAGGTGTGATGGGGAGACGTGCAGTGAAGGAACTGAAAGGGGCGGGGAGTGAGGCTCGAAGCAGAAGCAGGCTATCCGGATGGAGCTGTCAAGTGGAAGTTCATTTATTCGTTTGCCGTGCACGCCAGCCTCAGAGGCAGCAGACAGAAACGTCCGGGAGAAGATAAAATGATAAGAACTGTTCAAACTCAGCTGAAAGGAAGCGGTAGCTAGGAGCAAAACACGCAGAGGGGAGTGGATGACTGTTACCGGAAGATGCCGGCTCAGGAAAGCCACTGGAAATGAAGAGGCCTCATGGAGCTTGCTGGCAGCCCAGCCAAAAAGAGAAAAACAAAAGGCGACTGAAGTACAGCAGGCCACTAGGCTGCACTCAGCAGCCTCAGGGAAGAGGCAATGAGGCAGTAGGTGGTAGGGGGTAAAATGGGCCCTTAGGTCAGGGCTCCGGCAGGGGCAGGGGGTCTGAGGCTAGGCCACGGCTTGGCAGTGCTGACATCGAGGGAGGTCTGACTTCTCCTGGGGGGAAGACCCGTGGCCTGTGGGGGAGGTGAGGGTGGGAGGTGTGTGTGTGTGTGTGGGGGGGGTCATTCCCACCATCCTTTTTGCAGGGGACCAGCATAAAGGTGGCGTGCTAAGCCCACTGAGCTCTGACCTTCTCTCCCACCATGAGGTGGAGCCACCCTTTGTCCAGGACCTTCTGGGGTCCTGGTCTGGGAAGAGCACTCCGGCCAGCAGGTAAGCAGGAAGCAGGGGTTGCTGTTTCTGCCTCTTTCTTAGCGTCCAGATGGTCCTCCAAGAGGGCGGGGGTCCAGACACCAGGTGAGTCAGTCTCAGCTCTGTGGTCCACAGAGCTGGCCTTGGGCAAGTCCCCTCCCCTCCCTGAGCTTCCTTTCTCGCGTCCCAGACTAGATGATCTTCGAGAGTCCCTGTAGCTCCGTCGGTGGAGGAATTCTTGTCTGACTTCATGTTGCATTCAACAAATTTTTTTGGGGGGGGGTAGTTCTCTGGCTGGGAATTGAACCCAGGCCACAGCGTTGAGAGCGCCAAAGCCCAGCTCCTACACCACCAGGGAATGCCACTCAACAAATATACTTTGAGTGCTCGCTATGTGCCAGACCCTTGCTAAGTTCTAAGTATATAATAATTGTGAACAAAAACAGATGTGATCCTGCTCTCATGATGGGGAGGAACGGAAATGAACACTAATCAGATAATGACACAATAAAATACAAAATTGCTTAATAACTGCTGCAGAGGGGCGGTACTTGATGCTCTGAGCCAATGATGGGGGGCGCAGTGGAGCCGTGGGGTCTGTGTATTGGTCGGGGGGAAATCTGGGCGGGGTCTGGATGCTGTGTCTTCCTTCTCCTTTCTCTCTGTAGATGAACACGTCCCCTTCCTGATCCACTGGAGTTGTGCCCTTAAAGGGGAGTGCCCCCACGTCCCCCATCGGTGAGACCTTGGAACACATCTGGGCAAAGCCGAGTACCTGGGAGGGGTCAGGACTTGGAGAGAACTTGATCTCCTTGGGGGCAGGCTGGTCTTTCAGAGATGGGGAGGGTACAGAGTCAGCTGCTAGGCTTCAGGGAAGTTGGTGGCCATCATTTTCCGGAGGAGTCCGCAGTCAGCAGGTGGGAGGAGCTGTGGGAAGTGGGTGGAGTCTGGCAGGGACCAGCCCTGGTTTCACGCAGGCGGTTGGGGGTCAGGGGGGCCAGGGGCGAGACCTTAGTCCCTGGGAAGGCGTGAGTGTCACAGAGTCTCAACTTGGGTGTCCAGGGTTGGACCTGGGCCTCAGGAAGCCAGAAGTCCATCAGTCCAGAGAGGCCTGGGCCCTGGAGCCCAGCAGCCAGGTCCTGTTCACCCCTTCTTGCTCCCAGGGCCTTTACCCGCCACCGCCACCATGCGAGCTCAGCGGGCAGTGGTCCCCCATCAGGGAGGCAGGCACAGTTGTTCCAGAGCGTCTCTGCAGCTGGTAAAGATTGGCTCCTCAGTCGGCCTGAGGGCAGGGGCTGGCTGGGACCTCAGTGGGGGGCAGGGTGGGGATGGGGCCCTGGAGGATGGGGCAGGCAGGAAGAGGGGGTCATCCGGGGTCGGTGGGCCCCTCACCCGCGCCCCATCACCCGTCTGCCCGTGTATCCCTTCCTGAAACACGCTGAGTCAGCACAAAGCCCTGCCCTCCACGAGGGCGTCTGGATGTGGCCGCGAAGCAAGTCAGCCCAGGCTCAGCAGCACTCACCCCGCGGCTCCCCACTTTCTGCCCCAGGCGTTCCCGACTTTCTGGGCCCTGTGTTTTCTGAGAGAGCCGCGAGTGCCCAGCAGCTCCCGGTGCCGCCTTGATGGCAGCCTGACCCCGCCACCCCCGTGAGCTCTGCTGGGCATCTCCGGGCCCTCCCCCCGGCCCATTCCCTTTGCTTTCCTACGCAGAGGCCATCCAGCGGCACCGCCGGAACCTGGCGGAGTGGTTCAGCCGGCTGCCCAGGGAAGAGCGCCAGTTCGGCCCGACCTTCGCCCTAGACACGGTGCACGTGGACCCTGTGATCCGCGAGAGCACCCCCGACGAGCTGCTGCGCCCACCTGCGGAGCTGGCCCTGCAGCATGAGCCGCCCCCCGACAGCAGGCTCCCCGCGCTGGCCCTGTCTCAGCTCTTCGACCCAGACGCCTGCGGGCGCCGCGTGCAGACGGTGGTTCTGTACGGCACAGTGGGCACCGG
The DNA here is from genome assembly GCA_004026885.1 of Lyroderma lyra. Taxonomy (NCBI): domain Eukaryota; kingdom Metazoa; phylum Chordata; class Mammalia; order Chiroptera; family Megadermatidae; genus Lyroderma; species Lyroderma lyra. The sequence continues at coordinate 14,150 of PVJL010011265.1, forward strand.
CAAGAGCACGCTGGTGCGCAAGATGGTCTTGGACTGGTGTCACGGGCGGCTGCCAGCCTTCGAGCTGCTCGTCCCCTTTTCCTGTGAGGACCTGTCGTCCCTGGGCCCTGCCCCGGCCTCCTTGTGCCAACTGGTGGCCCAGCGCTACACGCCCCTGAAGGAGGTGCTGCCGCTGATGGCCGCCGCTGGGTCTCGCCTACTCTTCGTGCTGCATGGCTTGGAGCACCTCAACCTTGACTTCCGGATGGCAAGCACAGGGCTTTGCAGTGACCCTGAGCAGCGAGGGGCGCCAGCTGCCATCGTCGTCAACCTGCTGCGCAAATACATGCTGCCCGAGGTAGGCAGCCCCGCCCCCCCGTGCTGCCTCTGCTGCTGATTGGCTACCTGAAGATTTCCGGGTCTTGAGCCGCATGCTTATTGGGTAGGAGTACAAGCGCTCCAATTCTGGGCCCGCCCCTCCCAGCGCCCGCGTCTTGGTGCAACTCAGCAACTTCCGCGCGCTTCTGTTTGTTTCTCTCCTCGTGATCAAATGAAGTAACCGCGTAGAAACTTCTGGGCTCACGGCAGGCGCTCAGTACGCGTTACAGTGGTCACGGTTTATCAGCCTCTGCACCCTCGGACGCTCAGCCTCTGGGCGCTCCCTGGGGCGTGAGGCGGTCAGGCTAGCAAGGCCTGTCTTCTTACCCCGCCCCCATGCTCTTCGCAGGCCAGCATTCTGGTGACCACGCGGCCCTCTGCCATCGGCCGCATCCCCAGCAAGTACGTGGGCCGCTACGGGGAGATCTGCGGCTTCTCCGACACCAACCTGCAGAAGCTCTATTTCCAGCTGCGCCTCAACCAGCCCGACTGTGTGCACAGTGCTGGGGGTGCCTCCGCCACCCCGGCTCAGCGCGACAAGCTGGTGGAGATGCTGTCTAGGAACCTGGAAGGCCACCACCAGATCGCGGCGGCCTGCTTCCTGCCCTCCTACTGCTGGCTCGTGTGTGCCACCCTGCACTTCCTGCACGCCCCCACGCCGCCCGGCCAGACCCTGACGGGCATCTACACCAGCTTCCTGCGTCTGAACTTCAGCGGCGAGATGCTGGACAGCACGAACCCCTCCAAGTTGTCGCTGATGGCCTACGCAGCCCGGACCATGGGCAAGCTGGCCTACGAGGGGGTATCTTCCCGCTCCCGTAAGACCTGCTTCTCGGAGGAGGACGTCCGTGGCTGCCTGGAAGCTGGCGTCAGGACCGAGGAAGAGTTCCAGCTGGTGCAGGTCTTCCGCCGGGACGCCCTGAGGTTTTTTCTGGCGCCGTGTGTGGAGCCGGGGCGCCCGGGCACCTTCGTGTTCACCGTGCCCGCCATGCAGGAGTACCTGGCCGCCCTCTACATTGTGCTGGGTCTGCGTAAGACCACTCTGCAGCGGGTGGGGAAGGAAGTGGCGGAGCTCGTGGGCCGTGTTGGCGAGGACGTCACCCTGGTCCTGGGCATCGTGTCCAAGCTGCTGCCCCTGCGGATCCTGCCTGTGCTCTTCAACTTGCTGAAGGTAACCGCCCCGGGGCCCCGGGCCGTCAGCCCCCCGACTCCCCGCGCACTCCCACTCCTCTCCCAGAAGGAAGCAGCTACTTCCAGTGTAGTTGTGAATCCTCCTGCTGGTTCTGGTGTCCGAAGTGGGCCATCCGGCTTTTAGAAGGATCGGGGCGAGAAGCCACAAGGTTGGGGCAGCCTGGGGGCTGGCCGGGGAATTTGAGGGTGGAGGGACTTTAATGACAACCCGAAGATGGTTTCCTTTTGCGCGTCCCCTCCTCGTCTTTGTCGCTAGGAGGCAGGAGTCGCTGTTGTCCAGCGTCTGTCATCAGCTGTGCAGGTCCAGACATGATTGTATCGATTTTCCCAGAGGTGATTAGACTCTGGGGTGGTGACTCATCCTAATCAAATCTCCGGAGACAGGTGTATAGAGCAGATGCCGTTTTATTCATTTATATCAGGAGGATAAATGCATTGGTAATGGGCTTAGGACAGCCTGTCCTGGGTGCCGGTCCACTCCGGAAACTAGACTAGCGCCTGAGAACTGCTGGGAGCAGGGCGGGTGGGCGGGGTTTCTGAGGGGAGGAGGAGCCAGGCTGTGCTGAAGTCTGCCAGCTGCCTTGTCAATGACACACTGTCAGGGTCCCTTTCTGGCTGAGGAAGCTGAGGCTCACAGAGGCAAAGGAACTTGTCCAAGGTCACCCGCACAGTAAACAGAAGAGCTGGGGTCTGAGCCCAGGTTTCCTGATTCTGAATCCGTGCTCTTTCTGCCGAACCTTACTGACACTTTGTGGACGTTTCTGTTAAGCTGTGGTGCCTTGCTAGGTCACCCTTGTCCCCTCTGGGAGTGTTTTAGTAAGTGGTCTCGAGGAGGCAGAGCCCTGGTCAGCACCGGCAGCATTTCACAAAGTGTCCCTTTTTATAGACAGCACAGCGTCCTGGTTAAGAATGGGGATTCAGTGATGTAGCTACCTGGGTTCAAATCCAGGCTCGGCCACTTCCTGGCTGTGTGACCTTGGGTAAGTTGCTTAACCTCCCTGTTAATGCCTCAGCGTCCATATCTCTTAAATGGGCATACTAATGGAATCTAGATCATTGGTCTAATAGGACACCCCGGGGCCCCCTCGGGGCGGCGATTGCCTAGCCGGGGACTGGTTCCATCTGCTCTTCACCATTCCTGTGGATGCTGTGTCCCCGGTCACATGTTCTCGTCCTGTCACCTAGGGAGTCTTAAGGGAGGGGCACTCTAGTCCCCAGAGGAGGAACCTCATTGGTAAACAGTGAGGTGCCACCGACACACAGTGGCCTCGAGGCTCACTGTCCTTGCAGAACCGTCTGGAGGACAGGAGGTGATGTCATGCACCTCCCAAACATTCGCTTCTTCAACAAGTATTTCAGCGCCCGCCATGTGCCAGGCAATGAGTTAGGTTCTGAGGTGTCTGCCTTAGCTGATGGGCCACGCTGAGCCCCAGCATGGCAGGGCACCCTTGTCACTAACAACTGGGGTGATTACCTGGCGGACCCACGCCCGCTCCCAGTCTCTGTGAATACGTATTTGTTGATGCACTGAAGGAAAGTAACCACGGTAAGTGCCCACCTGGGTGCTGAAAGTGCATCGGGGGGACCTGGTTTAGCACAAGGAAAGTCCCCGCAGCATCAGCCAGGAGGGGAACTAGGAGGAAACACCCCAGGAAGAGCACGCAGCTTTGAAGGAGGAGAAGCCCTGGCCCTGTCAAAAGAGAGAGACAGAGAGAGGAGCTCGGGGGTGGGGGGGGCACCGTGGTCGCAGGGAGCAGCCGTGCTCACGTCCTCCTCGCTCTGAGGATGACCTGGACGATGCTGTTGCATTTACGAGGCCAGGCCCGGTGTCCAGCTAAGGGCACAGCAGTGCCCGTTCCTGCCCACCCGCCCCCGGGCTCGAAAACGGACAGGGTGTTCGGGGAAAACAAGCAGCTCCCGTGTGGAGCGCATGAGCCAAGTGTTGAGGGACGACTCTGGGGAAATCAAACGGGGGACCCAGGTATGAAACGCGGGCGGCGGGGCGCCACGGAAGGTGTGGCCGCAGGGAGGCAGCATGACGGAGCCGCTGAGGCGCGCAGGGGCCGCAGCGCCCGCCCCAGCCCCACGCCGTTCCCCCCTCCCAGGTGGTCCCGCGGGTGTTCGGGCGCGTGGTGGGGCCCAGCCGCGAGTCGGTGGCGCAGGCCATGGTGCTGGAGATGTTCCGGGAGGAGGATTACCACAACGATGATGTCCTGGACCAGATGGGGGCCAGCATCCTGGGCGTGGAGGGTCCCCGGCGCCACCCGGACGCACTCCCCGAGGACGAGGTCTTTGAGCTCTTCCCCATGTTCATGGGGGGGCTTCTGTCCGCTCACAACCGGGCCATGCTGGCCCAGCTCGGCTGCCCCATCAAGAACCTGGATGCCCTGGAGAACGCCCAGGCCATCAAGAAGAAGCTGGGCAAGCCGGGCCGGCGCGCGCTGCCCCCCACGGAGCTGCTGGACCACCTCTTCTTCCACTACGAGTTCCAGAACCAGCGCTTCTCGGCCGAGGTGCTCAGCTCCCTGCGGCAGCTCAGCCTGAAGGGCGTGCGCATGACCCCGCTCAAGTGCACGGTGGTGGCGGCCGTGCTGGGCAGCGGCACGCACGCCCTGGAGGACGTGAACTTGGCCTCCTGCCAGCTGGACCCCGCCGGCCTGCACACGCTCACGCCGGTCTTCCTGCGCGCCCGGAAGCTGGGGTGAGGGCCTGGCGCACACGCGCGGGGGGGAGGCAGGTGTGGACTGCAGGAGGCAGGAGGGTGAGACCTGCGGGGGGCCGGCCGGCTGCTCACTCAGCTCCTTCCTCCGCGTCTCCCCTCCTCACCGGCCGCTTCCCGCTCCAGGTTGCAGCTCAACAGCCTGGGCCCTGAGGCCTGCAGGGACCTCCGAGACCTGCTGCTGCACGACCAGTGCCAAATCGCGACCCTGCGGTCAGTGTCCCGGCATGGGGCTGGGGGACGGGGCGGGGGGGAGGCTCTGGCTTTCTGGTGGCCAGCTAAGGTCAAGGGTGTGCCTGGCACGGGCCCACCCGCAGTGTGGTGAAGAGGGTGGTCTCTGGCCCCGTCCTGCTCCCCAGGCCCAGGACGAGGAGCGGCCTGTAGGTGCGAAGGGAGCCTCTCCTGCGGCTGAAATCAGCCTGGGCCAGTGGAGGGGGCGGGCTAATACCCAGGCCGGGTGCCTGGTAACGGCCACCTCTGTGCTCCCAGGGCTGTCTCTGTACCTCACAGGGATGGCCATAATGCGGGGCCATCAACACGTGCTCCCCAAGTGTTGACCCATTGATTTCCTAGGAACCCAGGAGCGCGGGAGGTGGGGAAGGAAGGGGCAGGGGGCCCCCCGGGCGGGGGAGGCAGGACAATGAAGAGGAAGGGAGACGGGAGCCTGCAAAGGAGAATGGCGGGGAGGCGGCGGGGAGAAGCCCGCTGTCGCCCCACTGTCCCACCTCCAGGGCGCCACCCCTGCCCTGTCTCCCTCCTCGTCCCCTGGGCCTGCGCTCCCGTGTCCAGGCTCAGGGCACCGGCCTGGGCCCTTGTAACCTCAGGGCGCTTGTGGCCACAGGCTGTCCAACAACCCGCTGACGGCGGCCGGCGTGGCCCTGCTGCTGGAGGGGCTCGCGGGCAACACCTCGCTGACACACCTGTCCCTGCTGCACACGGGCCTTGGGGACGAGGGCCTGCAGCTGCTGGCCACCCAGCTGGGCCGTAACCAGCAGCTGCAGGTGCTGAACGTGGCGTACAATGGCGCTGGTGACGCCGCGGCCCTGGCCCTGGCCCAGGCTGCACAAGGACACCCTTCTCTGGAGCTGCTGCAGTGAGTCCAATCCCCGGGCATTGTCCCCTGTCATTCATTGTCCCCCTGCCAGCCTCAGTGCTCCTTCCCCTCTCCACTGTGCTCTTCCTACCCCGTGGGCGGGCCTGGGCCTGTCCTCCCTTCCTGCTTCTGAGCCACCTCACCTCCGCGATTGGCACATACCTTGCCCCAGTTCCCTCCCACCATTTCTCCTGTGCCCCTGGTGGCCCCATCCCTGCTGTCCCCGGTCCCACTACAGTCTGGTGTCACCCCTGCCCACCGTCTCTGGCATTCTGCCCACAGCCCCATGGCGTTCTGTTGCGGTCAGTGCCCCCACCACCCTGGCCTCTCCTCCTCAGGCCTCGCCCAGTGGCGTCTCCTCTCCTCTCCCCTGCCAGCCTCTACTTCAACGAGCTCAGCGCAGAGGGCCGCCGGGCCCTGCGGGACTTGGGGGGCTCTGCTGGAGGCGGCGCCCGGGTCGTGGTGTCACTGACGGAGGGGACGGCGGTGTCCGAGTACTGGTCAGTGATCCTCAGTGAGATCCAGCGGAACCTCCACAGCTGGGACCGTGGCCGGGTCCGGCGCCACCTCCAGCTGCTGCTGCAGGACCTGGAGGACAATCGGGGGGCCACGCTCAACCCCTGGCGCAAGGCCCAGCTGCTTCGGGTGGAGGGTGAGGTCAGGGCCCTCCTGGAACAGCTGGGCGGCCCTGCGAGCTGAGACGTGGCGGCAGGCACCTTGCTGTGGGCCCCCGGCCCCGGCCCCTTCCCCCTGTGGCCTCCAGGCTGGCACTCTGAGAGAAGTCCCTGCAGGGCTGGAGGCAAAGGAGTGGGCATAGCCAGGGGCCCTCCTGGAATTTCACGTCTAGGAGTCCGGGGTCATGGAACGTGCCTCCTCTCCCTTGGGCTGCAGGACCGAGGAGGTGGCGTTGCGGTGGCCAGCTGCCCTGCAGCATCACTGCCAACCGTGGTTCTGTCCTCTCAAGGAGCCTCCGTGCCCCCGGGCCTCGCCGGGCACTGCTGCCCCGCGTGTGGTGTGGGAGGGCCCCACCTCCCGCCTTGCTGCTTCCTGTGCACACTCAGGTGCCCGCAGCCCCTCTCCTCTCCAGTTGGTGCTGCCTCCCGGGCCTCCCGGGCCCTGAGCACGACGGTACCCGCCGACTCCCCGCTATTAAAGAACTGTGTCCCCACCCTGCTGTGTGGCCTCTTCCCTGCCTGGCGCCTTCACTGCTCTTGGTGATGCTGGTTCAAGTGCTGACCGCCTACAAGTGGTTCTTAGGTACTAGGTTCTGAGGTAGTTAGGGCTGGGGGACCCACGGAGAAGATATTGGGGTGCGCGTAGGCCATGCTGGACCGCAGGACTCCCATCCTCACCCCTTTCACAGCACGTCCCCTGGGCTCACAGTTAGTGACCAGCGGGCTGTCTTCGTCTGCGCCCGGGGACAGCTGGGCCCAGGAGGGCGGGCGGGAGGCAGAGGCATTCTTGCCCAGGCGTGAGAGGCTCCTCCGTTAACCATTACCCGGCTGGCTCCAGGCACGTCTTCAAGGAGGCGGGACGCGGAGGGGGTGGGAGGGTCAGCGACTTTCGATGGACCTTGTCCCTGCCCTGAGCGCCGAGTCGTTGCTCCAACGATGGAGTCAGCCACAGGTAGGAAGGAGGCTGGGGCAAATCCCCTGGAGGGGGCCTCGGGGCAGTGGGGGCGAGTGGGGGGCTGAGGCTTTGGGACTGTGCACCTCACATCAGGGCTTGGAGCCAACACAGACCAGCCTTTGCAGGGGAGAGGTGAGCCGACGTGTCTGTTCCTCACTCTGTACTGGACTCTCAGATTTCGGGGCGGGGGGGCGGGGAGGGGACGGAAGGCGAAGGGAAGACCCTTTTGGAGCAGAACAGAGGGGCCAAGTGCTGAGTTTGGGGGTTCCCCTAAGTCCTTCCAGTTAATAAGTGTGGAAGAGGGATGGGGAGAGCTGAGACTGCTCCCCTCTCCCCCTCACCCCACCTCTGCCCAGCAGAGCTCCAGGACACGGCCTCGCTAACTCCGTAAGTGGCGGGCGTGAAGGGCTGGGGTGAGGGGTGGGGGGTGGGGAGGAGGTGCCCTTAGCACCTCAACCAGCATCTGGGACCTGCTTGCAGGAAGTTTGAGTTCAACCCGAAGCTGGGCATCGATAACCCCGTCCTATCTCTGGCTGAAGACCATGACCCCTCCGGTAACCCCCTGCCCCAGGCCCCTCCCCAGAGACTCCCGGGCTCCACGCCTCCCATCTCCTTGGTAACCACTGGCACTGTCTCCCTCTGACTGCAGCCAGGTTGGAAGTAACTGCAGGGACAGGCGAGGGGGCTGGGCGTGTCCCCTGTCCCACCGCCCAAACCCGAGCTGGGCAGAAACGCGCCCGGCGCCCTGCCAAGGTGGCAGGCTGTGCCAGGCACAGGTGACTCAGACTCGGGCCACACGCCTCTCCCTCCCCCTTTTCTGCTGCCCCTGTCCCTGCAGATCCCGGGAGCGTGGAGCGGCCTCGCTTCTGCCTGCTGAGCAGAGAGGAGGGTGGGGGTTTTGGCTTCCACCTGCAGTGGGAGCGGGGCCGGGCCCGGCACGTGGTGAGCTGGGTGGAGCCGGGCACCTCTGCCCAGTGCCAGGGCCTCCGGGAAGGGGACCGCATCCTGGGCGTCAACAGACACGTGGTGGAACACGAAGACTCCGAGGAGGTGAGACAGGGCCGGGGCTCCCCGGGGCAAGAAAGACGTTCCGGGAGTTCCCTGGTGGTGTAGTGGCTTAAGGCTTCGGCGCTGGCGCTGTCAGTGCTGCAGCCTGGGTTCGATTCCCAGCCAGGGAGCTACCCACATACCAAAAAGCAAAAAAAAAATAATTAAAAAAAAAAAAAAAAAAAAAAGACATTCCCGGCATCGCAGGAGGCAGAGGCCGGGGGCACCTCCCTGGGTATCTGGGGGCACAATCTCCCCACCTCTGAGGGTTTAGGGGTGCCCAGGTAGACACGATTGGCTGCAGGTGTCCAGAGAGCTGGTTCCCGGGACAGGGAGTAGGCAGAGGGGCCGTGCCACCTCGCCCGCCGTGCCCTCTGTGTAGGTGACACGCCGTATCCGGACCAGTGGGCCTCGCGTGCTGCTGACGGTTCTGGCGCAGCACGCACTGGACGTGGCCCAAGCTCAGCGGGGGAAGGACGCTGTGCTCTGTCCCACCCTGGGCCCCGGAGTCCGGCCCCGCCTCTGCCATGTAGTGAAGGACGAGGGTGGCTTTGGCTTTAGTGTCACCCAGGGTAAGCTGAGCGACTCCCAGGAGGGAGGCCAGGGCAGGGACTGCAGCCCCACCCGGGGAGCCCGCAGGCAGACCCCGGCTTTCGATGGGCTTCCAGGACACCGGGGTTCTTTCTGGTTGGTGCTGAGTCCTGGAGGGGCTGCAGAGCGGGCAGGGGTGCCCCCGGGGGCCCGACTCTTAGAAGTGAACGGGGTCAGTGTGGAGACGCTCACTCAGAACCAGCTCAGCAGGAAGGTAGGCTGGCTGCGCCCCGCCACGCGCCTGGGCCTGGGGCCCCCGCCCCGGGCACGCGGGCTCCTCCGCCGGGCACTCAGCCACCCCAGCGATCTGCTTCTTGCCCCCTCAGCCGCCCCCTTTGGGTCTGCACCAGGCCCTTGTCTCCCCGGTACCTCACCCTGGGCCTGGGGACAGGGGCTGTGAGGAGGTGCCCGCCACTCCCCCTCCCCAAGGTGTTGAGGCTGAGGCCCTGCGGGGTCCCCACAGCTTCGGCAGAGTGGCGAGCAGGTGACGCTGCTGGTGGCAGGGCCGGAGGTGGAGGAGCAGTGTCGCCAGCTGGGACTGCCGCTGGCTGCGCCCCTGGCGGAGGGCTGGGCACTGCCCGCGCGGCCCCGCCGTCTGCACCTGGAGAAAGGGCCCCAGGGCTTCGGGTTCCTGCTTCGGGAGGACAAGGGCCCTGACGGCCGCCTCGGTGAGTGGGCAGGCGGGAGGGGAGGGGACGTGGGCCTCGGTGGGCGGGGGGCGCACCTCTCAGTGCACGCGAGCCTGGGCCACCTCCTCCGTGTACCCGCTCCGACAGCCCCCCAGCGAGCACGCGGTGGCCTGGGCCGGCCGGGGGCAGCGGTGAGGATGTCTGTGTCCCAGGGCAGTTCCTGTGGGAAGTGGACCCGGGACTGCCCGCGCAGAGGGCCGGGATGCAGGCTGGGGACCGGCTGGTGGCGGTGGCTGGGGAGAGTGTGGAGGGGCTGGGCCACGAGGAGACGGTGTCCAGGATCCGGGCGCAGGGCCCGCGACTCTCCCTGACGGTCGTGGACCCCGAGGCTGACCGCTTCTTCAGCATGGTGCGCGCGGTGGGGGCGGTGGGGGGGGCCGCGGGGCGGGGCCCATGGGGGCGGGGCGGCGCGGGGCGGAGCCCGTGGGGGCGGGGCGGCGCCGGGCGGGGCCCGGGGGGCGGGCTGGGCGGGCGGGGCCCGGGGGCGGGGCGGCGCCGGCCCGCTGGGGCCGCAGCAGCAGCAGGTGTGCTCCGCCCGTCCCCTCCCAGGTTCGCTTGTCCCCGCTCCTCTTCCTGGACAGCACGGAGCCAGCCGGCCCTCCCCAGGACACCGGCCCGGCCTCTGCGCTCGACAGCAGGGCGCCAGCAGTGGAAGACACAGCCGTGCCACCTGTCCCACGCGGCCCCCGCCGGTGCCTCCTGTACCCCGGGCCTGGCGGGGGCTACGGCCTCCGGCTCAGCCGTGCGGCCGGTTGGCCTTGCGTCTTCGTGTCCCAGGTGACCGATGCCCCAGGGGCCATGGAGCCTAGCGGCCTCTGCGTCCCTCCCAGAGCCTGCGCGCAGCAAACGTCTCGTCTCCCCGGTGTTCTGTGTTCTGTCCCACTCCAGGTGGCCCGCGGAGGCTCAGCTGCTCAGGCCGGCCTGCGGAGGGGAGACGTGGTCCTGGAGGTGAACGGCTGCTCCGTGGGCGGACAGAGTGACCCCGAAAGGCTTCGGCAGCTGGCTGAGGCCACGCCGCCCCTGTGCCTGAAGCTGGCGACTGGGTCTCCCCAGGGCTTGGAAGCCTCGATGCCCCCCGAGTTTGGAGAGGTGCGAAGAAGAGGCAGAAGGCGGGGTGCAGCCAGAGGAGGACAGAGGGGCGCCGGAGAGGGGGGCAGAGCGGGAGGGCTGGGGGAGAAGCTGGACGGGCACGCAGGGCAGCAGGTGGGGACGAAGGGCGTATGGGACAAGGGCCATTGCTGAGCGTGCCCGTGCGGGTGGGTGGGGGCAGGGGGCACTCCTGGTCCCTGAGTCTCCTTCTCCCCGGCCTCTCTGCTCAGGACTGGGCGCTCGCCTCGGCTCTGCTGTAGGCTCACCTCCTCAGCACAGACCGACTCTGGCCTGAGGTGGCAGGAGCTGACGGCCACTCTTGTGAAGCCAGAAGCTGGTCCTCTGGATGGTCACAGGATTGCCCAGCGTGTCCCCTCCTGCCCAGGGACCCGCCTCCCAGAAGAGGGTGTGTGGTCGGAGGCCTGCAGCTCGGGGGAGCCTCCCCCGACTCCGACATATGCTGCGTGTGGGGGCTTTGGGGGGCTGTGCCCACACGGTGCTGTGATCGTGTGGTTCATGATGAGAAACACGTATGTGGTCGTCATTCCCACTCCGGGCACAGCGCCCCTCGAGCCCTTGGAATTTCCTGAGCAATGAGAGAGGCAGGGGTCTTCCGTGCTTCATAAAGGAGCTCCTCTCCACCACGCCTGTTTGGTTCATGAGGCGAATTTTGGAAACATCCAGGGATTCTGGGGAGCCAACCACGTGGTTAGAGGGTTCGAGCTTTCAGCCCCCAGTCCCTGGCCTCCTGGGAGGGGAGAGGGGCTGGAGCTTGACCTAATCAGCCGTGACCAGTGGTTTAATCGATCATGTTTACGTAATGAAGCCTCCACAACAACCCAAGGGGACAGGGTTCGGAGAACTTCAGGTGGCCCAGCGTGAGGTGTTGGGAGGGCGGCGCTCCGCCCACACCCTGCCGGGGGCCTCTCTTCCCTCTGGCGGTGCCGGAGTTGAGTTCTTTATAACAATAAACCGGTAATTGCGGAAGCGGACAGTTTCCCTGAGTTCTGTGAACCCCTCTAGCAAATGACAGACCCTGAGAAGACGGCTGGGGAACCGCTGATGTACAGCCTCTCGGTCAGAGCACAGGTGACCACCTGGCCTTGAGACTGGCTCTTGTGAGACTGAGTCCTTAACCTGTGGCGTCTCCAGGTGCCCAGTGTCAGAACTGAGTTTAATCGGAGGTCCCCAGGCTGGCGTCCACGGAACAGCTGGGGAATTGTGGGTGTGGGAGAGACCCCTACAGCAGGTGTGTCCCACCCGCGGCCCGAGCGCGGCCCAACACAAATGCGTCCACTTTCTTAAAACGTCACGGAAATGGTGCACGGACCGTCTTTTAGCGCATCAGCTGTCGTGAGTGGGAGTGTATGTGTGGCCCAAGACAGTTCTTCTAACGTGGCCCAGGGACGCAGAAAGGTTGGACCCCTGCCCTACACCTGTGGTGACAGTCCTGAGAGGGTTGTGCTAGAACAGAAGTAGACTTTTCCCTTTTCAGGCTGCTGGGACTGAAGCCGTCTGGAGCTCGTGCTAGCGTGACGCCAGGACTCCACGGGACGTATCGTGAGAGCTGGGCGACCCGCTGCACCTTCCGTCTGGGCACCGTAGGGCCGCGGGGGCGGCGCCTGGTCATTGTCGGTCACTATAGACACGGCCTTTCCCTACAAACCCGGCTGCTCCGTTTGCGTGGGTCGGGGAAGGACGCGGTGTTTCCAAGGGACCAAAGGGCTCCAGGTTCAAGGCACGGGACCCAGTTTCTCCAGGAGAAGGTGGGGTTGAGACCGGGTCGAATTTCTTGCCCAGAACCGGAACCTTCCCACGACAGGCTCTCATCTTTGCTGAGAAGCCACAACCCATAGTTCCGCTGACTTCTACAACAAGACAGCTTTATTGCTGGAGCCTCGGGGAGCCCCAGAGACTAGAAGTTTCCGGCTCAAAGGTCCCTAGGGTTGAGTCCCAGCTGGCAGAGCTGCTCCTTGGGCCTGGCCTGGAGCCCCAGTGCAGCCCCGGCCCTTGGAGGTTCGACGGCTCTCAGCATAGCCAGGAGCAGGTCCAGGCTCCCCTGCAGACAGCGGGCCGCAGGCCCAGGAAGGCGTGGGCAGGGAGAGGGGTGCCCAGCTTGGCTTGTGGGCTCTCCCTGCCAGGGCCTCCGCAGGTCGTGGTCGGTGGGCGTGGTTTCATCCCTTGGCTGAGGAGATGCTTCTTCGCCTCCCCCCACCTGTCCCCGTCACACTAGCTGGGGTTTGTGGTGACGGGGGAGTGCTGGGCCCTGGCATGGCGCGACCTCGGAGGGCGGAGTTTATGCTGAAGACCCCCACATCTGCCGCGTGGGCCCCGAGCTGAGCCACGGTCTGGTTACGCTCTCGGAGGGCCTGCTCCGCCTTACTCTGTGCTGCCTCCGCCTCCCTCTGGCCCGTCTTTGGGAGGTGGGGCAGAAGGAGGAAAGAGGACAGAGGGTGACACTACCCTTGAACAGAATCTCCAAGGACACCCAAGAGGAGGAACCTGAATGGGGTCGTTCCAGACGCCCCCAGGGTCACCAACTTTCCCATAGTTCCCACCAAGAGTCGAAGTACCGTTAGGTACAGTGGAGAGAGAAGCGGGCTGGGGACAAGAGATGCGGGTCCCAAATCTGGTTGTCACTCACTACCTGTGTGACGTTGGGCATGTCTTTCTCTGAGTGTCAAGTTTCTTCATCTTTAAAGAGAGAATGCCTCACGCCTCACAGGTTTGCTGACTTAAGTGTGGTGAGTTCCGGAAAGCACCTGGTGTAGAGGACGGGCTCGGTCAGTAGCTGCTGTCGTTTAAGTTTGAGATCAGGGCTCGATGGGAAAGGAGCTCAGGGTCTGCCCGGCGGGTAAGCAGCTCCCGAATAGCTATACCTAAACCAAAGCTGGTTCAGCCTAAGAAAAGTTTGAAGCCAAAATTTGAAAAATCTTATGTGTTGTGCTAAAATAGTTCAACTCCATGCTGTAACCAAAAATTAAGAAAATGAAAACTTCCTCTGTGTGTGTGTATTTTATATAAATCTATATCTATAGCTCTCCATCCATCTATTGGGGGGGGGGCAGAAATAACGCCTGGACTTGAGTTACGATTTTATTGCAAAGCCATAATCATACATGCTTATGATTTTGTAAAAAAAAATTTGGGATAGATTACCAGCTCATGAAAAAGGACCTTATTTGTGCCAGACCCTGGATATATTTGCTTACTGGGAAGGTTTATTCATTTATTTAGCAAATACTTACTTAGGATGTGCCAAGCCCTTGACCTTGAAGATACAGCAGTAAACAAGTCAAACCTTTCCCAAGTCTTGTTATAAAAACCAGTTAAACTAAGACGGCACATGCTTTGCCTTTGAGAGACGTGGCGGTGGTGGGAGGAAAACGGGGTTTGGGGAGACTGTGAGGGGGACAGTGGGCTGGGAGACTTCTTCGTGTGAGACCTTTTTCTAACCTTGAGGTAACTTAAGATTTCTGTCATCCTGAACCCTCTGTCCCGGTCCTGCATCGTGGGGTGGTCAGGCGGAGAGGGAGCCGAGAGCCGCGATGGCAGTCGCCTGGGGAAGGAGCCCCTCCGGTCCGTGCACGGAGAGCAGGGGCTGCTCCCGGGGGCCCCTCACTTCCTGCTCCAGCTCCAGCTGCCCGCAGCCCACGGCTGTCTCTGTGCCGGGGCAGTGTGTGCACGGCCAGGGGCCCAGTGGCGATGGAGCAGTACCGGAAAGGATGGGAAGCTGTGGGTGTGTCGGACTCCGCTTGGCCCACGGGGACAGAGCACAGAGGCCTTCCTGGTTCTTATGGGGATTCTGAGAGGACAGGAGACCCTGAACGCCGGGCAAGGGCTCCCCCTGCCGTGCCCGCTCGGGATGGGGACCCGCGGGGATGCAGGAGATCTCTGCTGTGGCTGCCCTTTGTGACCCACAGCGGGCATCCCGGAAGGTCCCTGCCCGGAGTCGTGGGGGGCCTGCCCCGCCTTCCGCAGGTTCCCGCCCAGGGTGTGCTGTGCTGGGAGGTCCGCGACGAGGCGGGGCTGGCCCGACGGAAGCCCTCCTGGCTGTCCTCTTCCAGGTGCCCGTCTCTGGTCTGCTGGACCCACCACACGCCTGCACGCGTGGCCTTCCCTTCCAGCTCAGCCTCCGGCCCCTGCGGCCTCTGCTTTGGCGGCTCCTCAGCAGCCCCGGCTCGGCGGGCCTCGGCCCTCGCAGGGCTGTGGACAGTGCTGGACCCCCACGAGCCTGATGGGCTCTGCCCACCGCCGGGAGGCTGGCAGCAGGCGTCCGGCCTCTCGTCTCATCCCGGGTGCCCCGGCCCCAGGCTCCCATGTCCTCTTCGTTACTGAGAAGCAGGAACGTCCTGTGTTCTGGCGCATCGGCCCCCACTGCCCACACCTTCCTCAACAAGCCCAAGTCGTGACAACCCTGTTCCACGTGGAGATGCTGAGAGGTCCGCTCGGCCCCTTGCCGGAGCTCCAGCCCCCCATGCCCTCGGGAATACAGACAGGACCCATCGGCCCACTTCTGTTGCCCCCAGAGTGTCCGTCCTTCTTACCCAGGTGGTCTTGGAGCAACTCCTCTTCCTGCTCCGTCAGCCTGAGCACAGGTGCGGGTCCCCATCTGCCCTGCCTCAGCTTGGCCCCGTCTCAGCCTTGCTCACTCCCCTCCTGGCCTCACCCTGCACCCCAGAGCTCCTTCCTGCAGGAGATCTGAGGAATACTGAGGGAGGGGTCTCTGGGGGCAGAGGCCACTGAGCTCACTGCTGTGTTCTCACTGTCCAGCACATAGTAGGTACTCAAAGGATGTGGGGTGAACATATGAGGAAGGCACAGAGCTGGGGGGGCTCAAGAGAGGGTGCCAGTTTCCCCACTTCCCCAGCTCCATGGGACCCGGACGCGAGGAGATGGAGAGCGGACCCGGGGCGCCCCAGCTCCTCACGCTGCCACGGGCTGACTTCTCCCTGGAGCCTGGCGCCCTGCCCCACCCGCCCTGACTCACAGGCACCCACACTCTTTCTCTTCTTTTGCACCCCAGCTTTCATGCTTTTTTCTCTGGGCTCAGGTGGCATCTCCTTGCTGTCTTGGCGGAGGAAGGGGACTTGCATGTAGGTCTGGACGTGAGGATGCTTTCCTGATCCTTAGACTGCACCAGAAATCTCAGGAGAGTTAGAGTTCTGGTCTCCACGTCTGACTCTTATCCTTTCCAGAAGCTTCCATGCTTGGCCTCCTTGAAACCTTAGGCAAGGCTGGGTCTGCGCCTACCAGTCAGGCTCTATGTACAGAAATCCTCAGTCCTCTTTTGGAGAAAATAAATCTCAGTACCTGTCCCCTTCCCTCGTCCCATCATCCTTACCTGGACTCTTCCTACCTCTAGGGGACTCTTGCTTATGCTGTGTTTCCCTGGGGAGTGAGGAACTCCTGGGGAGGGGCAGAGAAAAGGACCAACCAGCTCAGAGGAGGAGACTGGGTGCTGGGAGCCAATCCAGGGTGACAATTGTCCTTCAGGGGCAGGACTGAGAACTGGCAGGTCGGGTTCCAGAGCCCACATGCTGTCCGGGCAACTGGAAACAGCGAGCTCCAGGAGGGTGGGATGAGCTAAGTACAAAGCTCCAGATGCCACCGTCCCAGAGGGCCAAGTCTCTCCTCACCCCCAAATGCAAGTGCACGCAGTTCAGGAGGAAGGGCTTGGAGCCCATTAGCTGTGACTCACTGCCAAACCTGCAGTTTGGAGGTTTACAAATGACAGATCTGCGCATCGAAGAGGACTGACTGTAGCCACTCGGGGCAATCTACACCCCTAGGTCTCATCAGCAAAATGACACGATTAGGCTTAAAGCTGAAGCTGCCCTTCCGGAAGGCACACTATGGGGCGTGAGGGAAAGACGCCGGAGAAGGCAGCTGGGAGTTTCCGGCTTCAGAGCAGTGACACGCAGAGGGGACAGAGGCGCTGACCTGTAGGGATGCACGCGTAGGAGAAAGGGCACTGCTGACAGACCAGGGCTGCGGGCTCCCGTCCCCAGGCGGCACGTGTAGGCCTGGGCACACCATTTCACTTGCCTCTGTTTCCTGATCTGTAAATCCTGAAAGGCCTGCGTTTTAGCTGGGTGTCCACAGGGCTGTCTTCTCGCCCGGGGCCTTCAGTTACTGCCCCTCTTCCCTGCTATTCCCAGGGTTGACTTTTAGGCTGGTGCTGAGAACCACCTTGGGCTCCGGGCCGTCTGGAGTTGCTCGCGGCGCCCTCTGGTGGACTTGCTTGGCCGTCTCTGGCGTCTCTCTAATTGTGTTTTATTTATGGGGCCACGTTGGAGGTGCCTCCCTCCTGGAGATACTTCCCAGCGTCTTGCCCGAGTCACGGGTGGTTGGAAAAACACGTTTTGGGGATGGGAGGATGACGGATGCCTTGCCCTTGTGGGACAGTCCCCACCCTCCCTCCAGCCCTGTGTCATCTGTCTGCCACCTGGATCTCTGGACACTTTACTCGCTAGAATGAAAACAGCAGGAATGTCAGGACTCTTTTCCTTGTCAACTACAGGAAGTGCAGACGCTTTCTTTAGCTATTTCTCTCTATCTCGGTGCCCCTCAACATGATTGGTCAGTTGCCCGATGTCAGGAGAAGGTCTGAAAAAAAAACAGCTGGGAGACATGGGAATAAGAAACCCTTCCGGGATCAGGCAGATTCAGGCAGAAGCTGATTCCTGCTGATTGGATGCCCGCATGGCTGCAGGGTATTTCCCGGACCGTTTGGGCATTTTACTTTGTAAAAAGAAGAACCAGGCTGGTCCTCTGGGCGCTCCCGCACCTCAGATAACCATCCCGTTTCCCAAATACGGAGAATGCTTTGCTTCTAATCTCGAAGCATGCGGGTTTCTTTCATTGTTAAGTTTATTGGGGTGACATTGGTTAGTAAAAATTATTAATACATAGGTTCTGGGTATATAATTCTACAACACATTATCTGTGTGTTGTGTGACCTGTTTACCACCCCGAGTCAGCTCTCCTTCCATCACCAGGTATTTGAGTCCCCCTCCCTCCTCTCCCACCCCTCCCACCTTGCCCTCAGGTCACCACTAAACTATTGACTGTGTCCACGAGTTTTTGTTTCTTTGTTGCTTTCAGTTTTATATTCCACGTATGAGTGAAGTCATGTGGTTCTTGGTTCTGGAAGCATGTTTTTTGTTTATTCTTTTCCCCAAACCCTCTCTCCCTTAGGAATGCAGAAGAGGTTCCTGTCCCAGTCCTTATCTTCAGCTAGAAGTCTGTTTGAGGACGTTTGCCATGAAATGATTAGTGCCTCCGTTGTGCTGATGCATGAAACTGAGGACAGAGATGACAGGATACAAACTGCATATCATGGCTCAGAAGAGCATTTACCGTTTAAATATGTTCAGTCAACCGACTTGCAGGTGCAAAATGAGGATGTGGTTTGGGGTGAAGGTGAAACAGAATAAAAAATGTGGCCCATGTCACATGTGATCCAAACTGAGTTAACTCAAGACTAACTCAGGAATGAGAATAACATTGTGATCGACGGGAACTGCAGTTCTATCTCCAGTACATTTTGAAAACAAGCCAAGTGAAAATTGTGAAAAAAGGTCAATCTTTTCTTCCTTTTTTATGAACTCAGTTTAGAAGTGAAAGTGGGAAAGATCATTTCAGCAGAAGTCTGACTTCCTTGGAATAGGACCACATCTGGGGATTTTGAAGAGACATAGAAAAGGGGAGGTCACTCTCTATGCTTTTTTCAGACGTGAAAGACCGGTCGCTGTATATTAAAATGAACATCGCTTACAGCAGCAGGAACAAAGTGCAAATTGCACAATTCCACTCCACACAGACTGTACTGAAGATAATACAAATTGGAAGCTTTCCACGAAGCCAGGGATGTGTGCATGACCTAGACGAGCTCAGTTTCAAGGGTTAATTCCTTGCCTATCCTCCATTAAACCTAGGATTTGATTTTGAGGGGGAAAAATACTCTTGTGTACCTATACTGTGCTAGGTATTGTGGAAGACCAAATCGGTGAAACAGCATCGTACAAATTAATGTGCGGTAGGTGTAAGAAATCAGTGGTTATGGAAACCTGGAGGAGGGAAGGATTACTTGTAGCTGAAGTGTCGGGTAAGGAGGACAGTATTTGGGTTGAGTTTTGAGGAGTGGGTTGGGTTTTAGTAGCACACTTCAGAACACAAGGAATGTTCTGAGTAATGGTTGTGAAAAATGAAAGAAGTGTGGTATTTTGTGACCCGGTGAGCCACACAGCATAGGATACATGCATTGGAGTACTAGTATAAAACCGCACGGTAGTTTGGAATTGCGGAGATCAGGACGGTTCACTTCATTCAGGAGGAATGGGGAGTGTTTAAGGGTTTCTTTTTGTGATGCTTTCAGAACTGTACTTTAGGAAGACTAGTGTGGTGGGAGGACAGACTGGCAGCAGGACAACAGGGAGGAAAAGGTTTCAGTAGACCAGGGAGAAAAGGAGGGCCTGTCGCCAGGGCAGTGGCACGAGGGGTGCTAAGTTTTGACCATTATCTAAGCGCTTTGCCTAGATTTTCCCCTGGGAGAGGGTCAGACCTCTTTCCAGGTAGGAAATGAGTAAAGGAAATTCTACTGGTAGGAAATGATCAGGCTGACTCCATAATCAACCTTAAAGGCCACTGAATTGCACAACCGGGATGTCTGGCTGAAGGGCCCTTGAGTTCAGACATATTTCACTCCCTCTTACAGGACTCCTTGATAAGCTTAATTCTCTGATCAGTCCAGGGCTTTGCGGGGGGATCTACGGCCCAACTGCGTGCGTGCTGACACCCCAGGGCCTGCAGGCTCCCGAAGCTGACGCTCAGGATTAGCAAACGAGGGCAGGGCACTCACTTCCTTCTTTCGGAGCGAAGTTCCTTTTTTCTAAGCTCTTCCAACGGAACTCTTAAGATTAGAGAAGTGGAAGCGCCTGGGGGCTGCACTCGGCACCGCGCGAGGCGCGCCGAGCTCCGCCTGCCGAGGCTCCCCGCCGTCTGACGGTTTCTGCGGTCAGGCCCCGAGGCCGGCGGCGCCCGGGCTGCAGGGCGAGGCGCTGAGCAGCGGAGTCTTAAGTACGCAGTCACTTTCCAGAAAAGGAACTAGTGTTCCGAAGCCAGAAGAAGGGGGAAATGTTTTGTTTCCAGAGGTCAGAGGGCCTGGAAGAAGAGCTCGCGGGCTGAGCGTCTCGCGCCTTCCTGGGGTCTCTCACGTTCCTGCCCTCGGGCCAGACTTAACGGGGGGTTTAGAACAGCAGCGGGGAGGGAAATAACTTCCCTTTACCTCCCACCCTGTGAAAGAAGCAAACAACTTGGAGCTCCATGTCTCCACGTGTCAGGAGGAGTCGGGAAAAGCCCCGATGGCTACCTGTCGCAAATACGCCCAAGCCCGCTCAAGGAGCGCCCACCTGCAGCCCACAAGCAACATGGAGGGCGCAGCTTCTGCCCGATAGTGCGCAGACTCCGGGTCAGATCCCGCCCCTCCGCCGCGCCTCTTCTCCAGCAGAGGGCGCAGGCGCGAGGGTTCCGCCTGGCCCCGCCCCCGGGGGTAGGGGCGGGGGGAAGCGGCGCGCCGACTTGGCCGCGGCGTTCCGGGAGCCTGTGGCTGTGGTGCGGTCCGCTCCCGGGTTGGGACAAGGCAGCCCGCTCCGCGCCCGAGCTCGGCGCGCTCCCCGCGTCCCCGCGCCCGCGCTCCCGGAGGGGCGCGCCCGCGCGAACCCGCGCTCCCGGCGCCGCCCACTCCCCTGCCGGCGGCCGCGCTCCCTCCGCCCGGCAGCCGGCGGCGGCGTGAGGCCCCTCCCGCACAGCCGCCTTCCCCTCGCTTGCAGCCGAGCGGAGCCGGCGGACGCAGCTGGGCCCCCGGCGGCCCCCGGGCCATGGCCGGCAACGTGAAGAAGAGCTCGGGCGCCGGGGGTGGCGGCGGCTCCGGGGGCTCGGGCGCGGGCGGCCTGATCGGGCTCATGAAGGACGCCTTCCAGCCGCACCACCACCACCACCACCTCAGCCCGCACCCGCCGGGGGCCGTGGACAAGAAGATGGTGGAGAAGTGCTGGAAGCTCATGGACAAGGTGCGAGGCCGGCGGAGGGCCCGCAGGGGCCGGGGTGGGCGTGGGCGGAGGGGCCGGGGAGGAAGGGACTGAGGAAGCGGGGGGAGGGGACGTGTCAGGCGCGGTGGGGGAGGAGAGGAGCCTGGGCGACGGGGCTGGGGGGCCGGGGTCGTGCGGGCGGGGGTGGGGCAGGGCCCGGGGCGACGCGGGGGGGGGAGGTTGGCGGTGGGGGAAGGGCCGCGGCGTTGGGGTGCGTTTGGGGACGCCAGACAAAGATGGGGTGGGGGCTGGGGTGGAGGTTAACTGGGAAGTCACCCGGACGGAAGCGTGGAGGGGTGTGCGGAGTTCGGGGCCCCGGGCAGGGCTCGGGGATGTGGGTCACGGAGATGGCCCCGGGAGGTGGGAGGCGCGGGGCGAGGAAGACCGCTGGGCTTACCGGCCAGCGCTGATGGCTGTGCGAGCAGCCCAGCTCTGGCCAGCGAGTTGCCGGAATTACGTTTCGGGGTTCTGACGGAGAGACCTGGGGGTCAGGACAGCTCTGCAGGCCAGCTGCGCTCTGGGTGATCGCCCCGTTTCTTTTCTCATTAAGGTGTAACACCAAAATAAGAGAGAGAGAGAGGCATGTTTCAGTGCATCGTGGAAGGAACTTTGCTCCACGTCTAGCACGGGCTCAAGTTTGTACCCTCCAAAGCATTGGACGGGATCCATTGCTGGTGCTCAGATATGCACTGATTAAACCACAAGCTCTGGTTAGAACCATTATCTTCGGACAGATGTGTTACTGACCGAGCGAGCTAAGCAGCAGATTCGCACTGCCTCCAGAACTTCCTCCTACCGCACTGACACTCTGCTTTTAGCTGGGCTCTACTTTTTGAAGCGGACCTGTCCCCTCATTACAGGATCTGAC
Source organism: Lyroderma lyra (assembly GCA_004026885.1). NCBI lineage: Eukaryota > Metazoa > Chordata > Mammalia > Chiroptera > Megadermatidae > Lyroderma > Lyroderma lyra. The sequence continues at coordinate 35,514 of PVJL010011265.1, forward strand.
TTTAATGAAGCTTCGATGAGCTGCTTTGATTACTTAAAAAAAAAAAAAAACAAACAGTTTTTAGCAAGTGTACCAAAAAAAAAAAAAAGGCTTTATATTTAGCCACTGTAAGTTTGGCATTTGGGTGAAGTTTACTTCCTTATAGTTGTGTCTCTGTGATGAAATATAGTGGTTCCAAGTACTTAAAAGTGTTTAAGCAGTCTAACGATTTGTTCCAGAGATTCAGTACAATATTTTCTTGATGTTGTTCACATTATTAAGTAATAACTTATTTTTGCGAAATTCATATTGCAGGTGAAAAGTGATTAGAAAGATCTGACACACTGTAAGAGAATGGTGTTATTTCCTCCAGAGTAAACTCGGTTTTCTTTGGTTACTCCCTGGTCTGAAGTTCCTCTTCTGTAAAGTTCTTCATGGATTGTTTTGGATTAGAAACTGCTAATAAAAATGATTATGAAGCACTTGGCCGGTGTAAATGTGCTGTGTAAATGCTTAATGAGTCCTCTGTGTGAATTAACACTCCTGCAGTGCACTCCAGTGGTTTCAGAGCTGATTTTTCCAGGCTGGCTTTTCTCATGTTAAATTATTGGTATTGTAATTAGTGATACGAGTATTTATATGCTGATTATATGGGTGTGGTGGTGCTCATTATTAGAAATTGTAATAAAACTCTTAGAGAAAGTTAGGCATCTAAAGGAAACATTAAAATGCTTTGACATCTTTAAAAAATATCTGACCTGTTCAGAATCTGAAGTTTGTAGGTTTGCATGTTAGGGATTTACAGTTAGGACTAGAAAGGTTCTCCTGGGATGGAAAACATACTTGCATTTCTAGTTAGTTTCTCCTGTCAGACCTG
>PVJL010011266.1:0-43973 GCA_004026885.1 Lyroderma lyra
TTCAGTGTAACAATCAGGACAGCCTCCGGCAAACAGGGGCAGCTGGTGGCCCTCCTTATCCACTACTCCCTTGGGGTCTAGAGCAGTGGCTCTCGAAGTTCTTTTGCTGCTGGGTGTCTTTGAGAATCTCAAGGCCATGGGCTTTCTCCTCCACCTATCTAGGCCCTCGGATACACTACTTTTCATACCGTTTCAGAGATGCAAAGATCCCCTTAACAATTCGGGGGGAATCTGGGGACCCCCCGGGACTGTGCAGAGACCCAGGTAAAGGCGGCAGCACATGAGGAGTGTGTTCGGTGTTGCGGTTCATTGTACGAGCCCCAAAGGCGATGGACCGCGGGTGCTAGCCACGCTCTGGCAGTTGGCAGCTGCGAAGCCATGTTCGAGAGTCCAAATCTCCCCAAGTCCCTTTCCGCATCTGCAAAATGGGATTAGACCTGCTTCCCAGGGGCCGAGAAGACTTGGAATAATGCAAGGACAGCGGCACAAATATGGATCCGTGCGGGCACGCATTTGTCCGAAACACATACATTGAGCTGCTAGGTACATGCCAAGGACTGTTCTGGGCTAGAGGTGCCGTAGGAGTAAGGCAAAGTCCGTGCCTCTGAGCTTAGGTTCTGGTGCATGAAGGCAAATAAGCAGTAGCTGTTATGATCACCTCTGTTATTATTAGCAATTGGCTTCAGAAGTTTCCGGGACACTCACTGTTAGTATGGCTGGTTACCCATCAGCAGGGTTCTCTAAAGATCTGAGGGAACTTCTAGATAGAGGGAAGAGGCCTCCTGTCAGCCTTTACTGAAATGCTGCAAGAGCCTTAATGCTCGACTGTCGTAATGTTCTTTCTCACTAGCATCTTAAAGAAGCCAATGTGAGACCCTGTCCTCACGTTTCTAATGATGAACTCTCACTCCTTTTTTCCCCGCAGGTGACTCATCACCTCCGTGAACTCCTGTTGAACTGCTTTGTATGAACTGTCTCTCCTCATTCAGCAGGAATCAACAAGGAGACCTAAAACGGGACCCGGGTAGGCAGCAGGCCTGGGTCGTAGAATCAACGCGTTAGCCACCGATCGCATGGGCAGTTTCATTTTTCAGATTTCAATTTGCTTTCAGATCGATGATCTGATCAGTATCTGTATTCTGGTTCCCTTTTCTCTGGCTCAGACGGGTGTGTTTGCCCTGGGGGGAACAAGTCCCTGGTCTCATTTTGGAGCATGGATCCATTTTCCCCAGGAAGTCTGGAAGGTCTAGAAGTCAGCAGTGGGGGTGGGGGAGGGGTCACTACCGGGAGGCGCTGGCCAGTCTGGTCCTGAGGACTGGGGCAGGCGAGGCTGGCGCAATGGCGGGGTGGCAGCTGGAGAGGGCTCTGGCAGGCGGCCCGGCCCCGCCTTGGCTGACGTCGGAGCCCTGGAGCGGGGCTGCTGACGTGTGCTGACCGGGCTGGCTGTTTACTACATTGTTGTTAACAGCTGCGCTTCCAGTAAGACCTGAGAACACACCATGACACCGTCACTTACAGCACTGAGTGTGTCACTCGGGCAGCATGTGGGCCAAGAAAGGGAGAGTCCAGGAAAGGTGAGATTAGCTGGGAGTTGGGTAAATCACCTGACATGGAGAGAGAGAGAGAGAGAGAAAGAGCACGCGCGAGCGCCTAGGGTAAACCAGATGTCTGTGTCAGCACTGTGGCCTGCACTTTGGGAGGGTTGATCTGAGTTGAATTTCTTCTTGAGAAAGGCTAACAAACCAAGGCAACAGGAGCTAGTCTGAGGCCAGCTGACGTCCAGAGTGACATGGACAAATGGTTTCTCCTCTTCAAGCCCCCCTCTCTCCACCTGCACAAGGAGGGTGTTCTAGCACCAATTTCTTAAGGGGCAACAGCACAGCACGATGTTGGGCCGGGGAGCTCCTGGGCTCCAGTCCTTTGTCTTCCTGGCCGTGGGAATGTGGGAGAGACCTTAGCTTGGGACAACACCCACTCCTCGTGTTAAGTGGAGACAGTTGTGATCTCTCAGGTCTGTTGTCAGGGTTTTGTGTGATTAAGGCACACAGAACGCTTATCAGAGCGGCATGCGCCTGGTGGGCGCCCCCACGTCTCCTCAGGAGCTCTCATCAATCCGAGCAGCGTGAATGAGCGTTTGTGGAGGGTTTCGTGCATAGTAAATGCACCTTCCGGCTGGAACGTTCCATGATTTGTGATCTAATAGAAAAGACCTCTGACTCTGATGGAAGTTTCCAAAACCTCCATTGCCGTTTCACTAAGATTCCTAAGACACAGGCCATCGCTTTATTTAAAACTTTCCCCAAGGCAAGGCTCACGCAGAAGTCGAGGCTGCCCTTTTGAGGTGAAAGATAAAATAACAAATTCCTCTTCACTCTACTGTAGACTTGACAAAGCATGTTCCCGTCTTATCTCCTTGGCTCTGCCCAGCAGCCTTGTGAGCAGGGAGGCCAGTATTTCCTGCGAGCTGCAGGTGAGGAAACTGAGGCTCAGAGAGTGTCCCAGGTGACATGACTGATGAGGGCTAGAGGGAGGACTAGCAATCATTCCCCCTGGTTCTAAATCTAGTTTAGCAGTCGGCTCTTCAAGGTCTGGGGGCGGGGTGGGGGTCGGGGAATAAAGACGCTGCAGACAGGTTCCCGATTTGTCTTTCCGTCTCTGCACGAGGTTGGTGCTTGGGGAGGCGGCCCCACACTGTAGATGTGCTGTCGCAGGGGGCAGGCTTCGGGGAGGGGCTGTCCTTTGCACGTGCCCTTCTTCACGAGGACCCTGCCCCAGCCTGCTGTACACGGGGTCCTGCTCCACCTTGCCTAGGCCGAGCCGGGTGAGCCCCTGAGCAGCCGAGAAACCCGTGCTGGAGCTGGGGCAGGGGTCGGGGAGCTGCCAAAGCCCCACAGGTGGGACAGGGATGTGGTTATTCAAGGCGGTCGGGATTAGTGGAGCAGAGAGGCCTTTTCCGGGAAATGACCGCGGCAGCCGGAGGGGCGGAGCCCCGGGAGGGCGTGGCCGGCTGCGGGGGCTTTGTCACGCGTGCGGCCCCGCCCCCGGGGCGGTGTCGGGGCCTGGGAGGGAAGAGGCCCGGGCCGGGGCAAGCCGCGGCAGGCGGCAGGGTGCCTTCCCGGACGCTGGCGGCGCCGCCTCGCTCACACGTAGGCAGCGTCTCTCGGGTCTTGTTGGGGCTTAGACAGCCTTTAATCTCCCTGGATCGTTTTCGGGGATCAGCCCCTATTTTTATCCTTGGATGCAGACGTGCATCGGAGACTCGGAGACTCCCCTGGACGTGCGGGGGCCTGTCCCCGAGCGCTAAATTCCTTGCAGCTTCCAGCACGTTAAGGACCGAGCTGAGAGCCTGAAGGGACGGCCCGCGCAGGCTGGGGCTTGCTCCCCACCGTGGAGGGTGGTGCCCCTGGGGCACGCAGAAACCGTCCGCTGACGCACACCTCGGAGGGTCCTGCCGGTGCCCAGGAGCTTCTGCCCTTGCGGCACGGCATGTGGGACGCAGGGCAGCGGCAGCCAGCAGGCTCTTTCTGGAACTGATAAAGTTTCCCCAAAGCGAAATATTGGTGGATATGGCTACATGCAGTGGAACTTTCTAGACTTCATGCAAGCTTAGGAACCTTTGTTTTCCTTTCCCATATGTGGTCACTGCCATTTCCCAAATGCAGTGAGGGTTGAGCTGTCAACACCCTCACCACACCAAGAGTGAGACTGTTAATCAGGGGGAACAGGGACAATGTGTTCTCAGTCTGGGGACCTGTGCATTTGGGGCAATGCAGTGAGCTTGCTGCAGCCCCGGAAGTCCTGAGGAGAAGGGTCTCAGAGAGGACCTGGCTGTAGCTGTGGTCATCACAGAAGCCCATCGGTGGCCCTGTCTGGCTCAGGCAGCCCTGTGGGTTGTGCTGAGGCTGTGACTCACACGCTGGCCGTGGCTGCCCCTTCTGGAGGCAACTGCTCAGCCCACAGCTCTGCTGAGGGCAGCACCTCTAATCTGTCCCTTATCCATGGGTCACCATGTCCATCTTAGTCAGAATTTTCCAGAGAAACATACTGTGGAGGCTGAGAAGCCCCACAATCTGCAGTCGGCACGCTGGGTGTCAGAGCTGGGGTGTCAGTCCAAGTCCCAAGGCTAGAAAAGACCAGAGTCGTAGTCAGACAGTCTGGCGGATGGAGTTTCCTATTATTGAGCCATTTCGTTCTATTCCGGGCTGCAACTGAGGAGGTGAGGTTCACCAGCATGAGGGAGGGCCATCTGCTTCACTCAGTCTGCTGAGTTAATCTCACCCAGAAACAGCCTCCCAGAAACACCCAGAAAAATATTGGGTGCAATATCTGGGCACCCTGTGGCCCAGTCAAGTTGACACATAAAATTAACTGTCATAATGTCCCATATGACAGTTTCCATCCTTGCAGAGGTGAAGTTGGGTTGGAGGCCCCCCCCAAACCAAGGGCATCCACTTCATGATGAGTGATGAGTGATGACTCATGAGGGGCTCTAGGATAAAAGCCCTGAGCAGGGGACCACAGCAATGAACAAGGATGGTCATGTTCTCTCTCCTGGGGACATGGATGGAGTCAGTCAGTTGGTACCCAAAGGAGAAGCAAGAACACACCTAAGAAGTGGAGACCAATTGACATAGGAGATCCATGCCAATAGAACCACCGTGAAGTTCCAAGAATGCTGGTGGGGCAATAAGATGATGTGGAATCCAGGGCCCCTTTCAGTCCTGAACAGCCTCCCAGGTTCATCATCTGTGGGGCTAGTAGCGCATTAGCTTCTGTCCCCCCTACATTGGTTCCTTAAATAAATTATAAAACCCCGGTTCCTAAGGTGACCTGAATCTTTTCCTTATCATCAAATGAGTTGAACCAGTTGATCTACCACATATGACAAACTAATGCTAATGACATTATTCTACTATACTTTTCAGATTGATTGGAGTCCAAATACAAGAAAAGACTCATTCAAATACTTTCTGCTCCATTTCCTTACTTCGTTGGCTAGGTAAGTGCTACTACATTGGGATATGACAGGGCTGGGGACCTTGTCCTTGTGTAGACACACATTATTCACAGATTTTGTAGGATAAGGAAATGTGGAGTCAAGGGCTGCTTTTCAAGTTGTTTCCCCATTACAGGCTTTCTAGGCCACTCAACCTCCTAGGAAGATGTTGAAGACCAATGTTGTAAGCACATTGAAATTAAGTAACACCCTTGTCATCACCTAATAGGTACAAACTCTCTTTAAAGGCAATGTTTTACTTCTGTCACTTATATTCCAAATGGTATCTTGATCTGAAATACCCTAGACAACGAGGTACACTTAAGGGGGATATCTGAGTGAGTGATAAAGTATTTCAGCAGAGCTTTCCATGTGCTCATTTCAGATCACAGAATCAGTTTAAACTTTATCCATTTTGGATAGGGCTAGATGCTGAGGAGCAGTGACTACAGAATGGGTAAATATCTTAGTCGAGGTGGTTTTATTCCTTGGGAGATAAGATTTCTGTCATTTTAGACCTCCTATAATGTAAAACATTCTCTATGGCTTCATCTGGTGTTTCTAATGTAATATTTTGCACAGAAATTACATTTTTGGGTTTTAACATTCTCCCCTTTTGATTATTTGCAAACTACTGTGGAGGTTTATGATGGATGTGGAGGTTCATAGTGGATGTGGAAGTTCATGGTGGATGTGAGGTTTGTGATGGATGGTGAATTATAATTTCTCTGTGGCCCCACTTTGAATCTGAGGTTCTGCAAGGGTGGTCCCCACAGGTGATTCTTGCTTCCACCCCACATCTGGCCTCACTGCGGCTGGCTCATCCAGTGCTGGCCCCCTACTTTCTCGTGTGACCGAGCGAGCGTTTTCTTGGAGAAGTTGTGTTCTGTGGTCATATGAACAAATGCTATGGACTGACTGTTTGTGTCCCCCCCCCCCCCTCATTCATATGTCGAAGCCCTAATCCCCAGTGTGATGATGTTAGGAGGTAGGGCCTCTGGGAGACCATTAGGGTTAGAGGAGTTCATGAGGGTGGGGTCTTCACGATGGGATTAGAGTCCTTGTAAGAAGAGGAGGAGAGGCAGCTTCCTTTCCCCTCCATGTGAGAGCACAGCAGGAACACGGCCATCTATCATCAGAAGAAGACCCTCACCAGGAACTGAAGCTGCTGGCACCTTGACCTCATGCTTTCCAGCCTCCAGAACTGTGAAAACAAGTATCTGTTGTTCAAGCCATCCAGCCTATGTTGTCAGCTCAGGCTGCCATGACAACAAATATAATGCTTTTTGTAGTCTTTGTGATGCACACTCACAAATGTCAAATGTCTACTATTGCTATTTTTACCTTTCTCTGAGCCTTGAATAAAATCAAAGTACAATTTCAGCATAATAAAATGCATAGCTCTTAGTGTTTAGCTCAGTAAGTTTTGGACAGTTGCACACCTGTGTAACCAATACTAGGGCATGTCCACCGTGCCAGAACATTCCTTTCTGTCCATTTCCAGTTCAATATTGACCCACCCTCGCAATCTTGGAGGCAAACAGCCTCTGACAATCTAATCTATCACCATGGATTAGCTTAGCCTGTTCTAGAATTTCAAATAAAGGGATTCTTTCAGTATATGTTCTTTATGTGTGTGACTTTTGTCACTCAATGTGATGTTTTTGAGATGTGTCTCTGTTGTTTTGCCTGTCAAGAATGCGTTCCTCTTCATTGCTGAGTAGTACTCCATTTCTGAATATACCGCCATTTGTTTACCCTCCAGTTGATGGCCATTTGGGGGGGCTGCTGTAAATTTTGTTGGCTGTAAACAGTCTTGGTCATATCTTTCTGTAGGCATGCTGTAATCTCTCCTGGGTAAGTGCCTGCACATGGGTTTGCTGGGTCATAGAGGAGATGCACCTTTCACCTTACCGGAGCTCAAGCAGATCTTTAACATGGCTGTATCATTTCACTGCCTCTTAGCGATGTGTGCTCTACGTCCTGGCCTGCATTTGGTGGTTTTAATCACTTTTTATTTCAGCTAATCTAGTAGGTGTGAAATGGCATCTCACCGTAGTTTTAATTTTCATTTCTTCGATGACTCATAGTGTTGAGCAACTTTTCTTAACACTTACCGGCCTTTCCTGTGTCTTATTTTGTGAAATGTCTATTCAAATAGTTTGCCCATGTTTATGCCATGTTGATTTATAAGAGTGCTACTACTTATTTCTGTATTTGTTTTTCTCCCTAGTTACTCTCTGAATTCCTTGAGATGTTTTATCAATTCTGTCTCCAGTGCCCACCACACTTCTTTGTAAATAATAGGTACTTAATAAATATTTATTGGATTATTAGCATGCATTAAGCTCTCTCTGTTGATTATATTAAAAGAATTGAGTCAAGTTTAGGTCTTTCATTGTTTGACAGCATCTCTTACTTTTCAGTTTTTGAATTTGACATTACTCTTTTCCAGTACGTCGATCTTTTACAAACATCCATGTTATTTATTTCCAAATGTTTTAAGCCACTCTGGCATATACTACTTGAGTCTGGAACTATAATAAACTTTATAGTTAATTTTTATAAGCCTTGGAAGATCTGAAATGTTCATGATAGGTGGTCTCTTCCAGAGGTTAAAATATTTATAGTCTCTAAAAATAGAACATTATGTACTGTGATCTTGTACGTTTCTCCTCCTCTGAAGTTTATGAGACATTTTTTAACAAGAACCAGAGCCTCAGGGGCAGAAAGAAACACTATAAATACTTTTACTTGAAGATAAAGATGGTGAGCATCGACAAAGAGTATATCTGAGGCTTTCAAAATCTTGTCTCCCTTCCAATTTTGTCAGCCAAAGCATTATGAATTTCTGTTCTACTTTGAAAGAGCACCTGCAATGATGTCATCTTGATATTCTTAAGTTAGTTTCTAGGCAGACCGGCCAGCTCAGGAAAGCCAGAAAAATATTTCCAGGCTTGTCCATTTGAACTTTGTCCTAGACTCTCTGCTCTCAGGTATTTCCTAAGATGCTCTCATCCCAGGCTGGTTCAGAGCACTGTATTCTAGAATCTTGAAAATTATAAGTAGTCAAAGAATGTATTGTTTTTGAGTTGATTGGTTGTAAACTCAAGTCAATTCAACCAATTAAAATTCTTTTCTGACCTCAAAAAGTAGTGCTTGCTATTGTAGATAATATAGCATAAAATTATAGAGGAAATGAAAATGATCTGATAATCCATCTCACAGAAATAATAATGGTTACATTCTCTTGGGTTTACTTGTAATCTTTTTCATTTTTATTTTTTGGTGGGGACTCTATACAATTTCTATTCTGTAAAAAAAGGAAGCATAATGAATATACTCTATCGATTCTGTTTTGTTTATTGTTTTGTTGTTTTCCAAAATGATTTTCACAGAATTTTAATGGCTGTATAACATTTCATTATATGTTGTTTCCCCTTTGTTTGTTGTGTCACCGTCAAGTTTTGTTGCTGACTTCATGTTGCTAGTAAGAATTTAATGTTTTCTGCCCAGGAGAGTATATTTTCTGTTTGTTTCATGTGGGTATATGGAAAAGCTGTTGGTTGTTGTACACTTATTATTTTAAAAAATCTGGCTCCTTTATTTAAAAGCTTTCTTTTAAATTCTAAGTGTTTCAGAGTTGATTCCCTTAACTGTTTAGGTTACCTGATCATATGTTTGGCATATAATACATTTTTTTTGTCTCCTTTCCAATGGTTATAATTTGCATTCAGATCTCATTACATGAGTCATATCTTCTTAAGCAACGTGAGGCTGTTTTTTATTTTATGGGAATACCTTCAGTGTTTCACTATTGAGTAAGATGTTGGCCATTTGTTTATCTAATTATTATGGGAAATAGGTGTCCTTTAGTTCTAGATTTCCCTAAGGGTTTTTTGTTGTTTTTTTTTTAATTTGAGAATGTGTTTTAGGTGTTATTTAATGCCCTTTAAACTACTATTAAAAGTGGAGCTACTGACATGAAGTATTATAATGTCATATTTCCTAATGTTGAACTCTTTTGCAATTCCAAACTATGATTTCCTGGATCGTGATAGAAAATTCTTTTATGATACTATTATTTTGCTGCTACTTTACATAGGCTTTTAAAATTACTTCTAAGTGGGGCTGGTTGATAGTTTTCTTCATTTTGTATTATCTTTGTTAGGTACCGGAATCAAGGTTAATGCAGCTTCATGAGGTAGATTATGTAGCTTTCCATCATTGTCTGTGCTTCGAATATGTGATATAATCAAACTCTTTAAAAGTTTGAAAGACTCTTTTGAGATAAAGTCATTGTATTTTAAATTTTTTTTATTGACATTTAAAATTTCTTCTTATGTCACTTTTGGTGATGTGCCCAGAAAGTTGCCTCTCCCCACTTTTAAAGATTTTCCATTATATTTTGCAGCAAATAGAATATTTTAAGTTCTTATCATGTTTGTTCTCAGTTCAGTTTAATTTCTAAAACTTTTTTATATGAAATTTGAGAGAATAGAATAATGTACTACTATTCCTATGTTCTGGCCTCAACCACTGACTATCTCACGGGCACCTCCATTGTGTCCCCACCATTGTTCATGTGTTTACTCACTCTGACCCTCTCCCATTACTTTAAACAAATCTCATCACCATAATTTCATCTGTAAGTACTTCAGCCCATGTCCCTAAAATATAGGGACTCTAAAAATCAATAAAAATGTCACTACCTACCTAAAATTTTAAAAATTCCTTAATATCATGAAGTATCCAATTAGTGTTCACAGTTCCCCAATTAGTAATATCTTCTTCTTGTTCATGATGTGTTTGAGTTCATCCATGAGTTGTATGTCTCCTACATTTCTGTCATTTTGTTTCTCCCTGTAACCCTTTATTTTGTGAAATTCCTCATTTCTAAGTTTTTATTTGCTTACTTTTTCTTAACTATATTTGCCAAAATTTATCAATTTTATCCCTTTCTCATTTCTACCTTTGTTCATCTTCCTCTGTTTTCTTGATTATATTTTCCTAGAGTTTATCTATTATATTTTTAAAGAATCAACTATTTCATGACATCAAGTCTGACATTGCACCCTTTGCCTCCTCCAAAACATTATTGAAATTTTAGTTTCCTTAGAAGCCTTCCTTATTTCACCTACCTTGTTTATCTTCTTACAGTTTTGGCCCATCTTTTTTTTTTTTTTTTTTTTTTTTAAGAAACTGGTGTTTATTTTCCATCCACCTTATGTCTGTTGTCTGTGGAAGAACAGCCAGGACCATTCGGTGTCTCTTCTGTCCCATTCAGTGGTCTGAGCGGTGGCCACTACACCCCCATCTCAGGGGCAGGCTGAGCACACCAGTCTTCAGCAGGGAACTGGCGAATAGGACAGAGGGCACTCATGTACCTTCCTGTGACCTTGAGTGCAGTAGCAGTAACTCGGGAGCTGGCGCAGTCCCTTCACCACATCAGACCCACTGAGGGAACTCCTGGCCATTTCTCACACATTTTAATCTCTCCTCAAGGCTCTCATATGTTAGAATTACTATCAACCCTCACTCACTGGGACAGAAACTCTTGTGGAGTTGGTAAAAACTTGCCCCATATACAGTATACTTCTGCTTTTAGTGCTCATTGTGCCTTCTCTCACCACAGCCTGTTACTAGATTGTGTTTTTGTTTCACAGAGGAACTTGCCTTCTTGTATTCTATCAAGGATGACACACTATTTCCAAAATCACTTATTTCTGGTTTCTGTAGTAAATCATTTTCAGAAATCTCTTCACCCTCCTCTGAGTCTTCAGGATTGTCATTTCTTTCAACTTTTTTGAATTTTTAATTCCAATTAATACCCTGTTGTTGTTTTTTTTATCTTAGAAATGAAGCAGTCTTTCTAGAACAAACTTTTATCTAGACTCAAGGATGGCCTCAGAAAAACATATTAACTGTCCTTTCATTGTTAATGAGATGCTGGTTATATTGGTCAAAGCTCACAGTGGCAGATAACAGAATGCATTCTAGTTAGTTTAAGAAGGAAGTGATTTATCAGGTTGATTATGAAGCCTACAGAATCTCAGGGAAACCCAAGTCATGAGATTCAGTTGCTACACCATTAAAAGGAAATGCCCATCTGTGCATGGAGCTCTTCTGGTGGAAACCCCACTGATGTTACCACCTACTGTTCAGAACCTATGTTACTAGGAGCCAGACTTCAGAAATTCTGCCAGGGCTGCCCCAGGAGAACCGATATACCTACCCCCTTGTCTGCAAAGACCTCCAGTCTCCCTGAGCTTGGCCACCTCCTCACACTGTCCATTTCTTAGTCTCATGCAGGCAATGGCTTGTCAGAATCTAAGTCACATACGGTCAAGAAGCAAATTAAAAGATGCCCAACATCATTAGTCATTTGAGAAATACAAATGGAAATTACAATTTGGTACAGTTCACACCCACTAGGAAAGCTAAAATTAAAAAAAAAAGACACAATGACAAGTTTTGGCAAGGATGTGGAGAAATTGGAACCTTCATTCACAGTTGGTAGTAGCTTAAAATTCTTCAACACAGAGAGAGAGAAAAAGGATATATACATACAAAGACCAAAGGTAAGATTAACTGTGGACTTGTTATAAGAAATTATATAGATCAGAAGGAATGGAAAAGGGAAACAACCAGATTGATGATGGATGGATAGATAGATAGATACATAGTTAGATAAACAAAGTCTTGTCAACCTCTGAGTCTATATTTATGGAAAATAATCCTTTGCAAATGGAAGTAAAATAAAATCTTTCTCAGACAGCCAAGCTGCAAAAATTCACTTTGAGGAGATCTGTTCTGTAATAAATGGAAGCCACGTTCTTTAAATTATAGGAATAGGAAATCTGTGACCACGTAAAAGCCTGGATGTATGCAAAGAAATGGAGAGAGACAAAAATGGCAAATACATGGCAAATATAAAAATTTTGCCTTATTTAAAAATTTCTTTAAAAGATAATTGGATATTTAAGGCAAAATGTAGAAATGTATTGTGGGTTTAATATTATATGAGAAATAAAATATAACAACAAAATAGCAAAACAAATAGAAATAGAGGGAAAATAGAAGTATAATGTTCTAAGAATTATACATTATACATAAAGTGGCATAATATTATTTCTGTATGGACTGTAGTTAAAGTTGAATAATGTAAACCTTAGTCACTTTCAAAATAATAAAACCAAAAGAAGAGCTTATCAGCCAACAGTCAATATAGATAGAATAGTTTTATACATATGTATTGTATATACTATAAATGTATACACACATACATACATACATACATTTAATCCAAAAGGAAGTAGGAGAAGAGGAAACAAGAAATAAGGAATAGATGGGACAAATAGAAAAAAGCAGCAAGATGGAAGATTTACATTCAAACATATTGCAAATTATACCAAAGTAATATTCCATACTTCAATGAAAAGACAGAGATTCTAGTCAAAAAGGAAAGACAAAACTACCAGTGATCTACAGAACACCTACTGTAAGTGTGATGACCAAGAGTAAAAGTAAAAGAAGGGAAATAGATATGTCATGCAAACTCTAAACAAAATAAAATAAGAGTGGCTTTATTAACATGAGAAAATTAGACTTCAGGAAAAGAATTATTAACAGGAATGAAGAAGGATATTTTACAGTGACAGAGGTCAATTCACCAAAAAATATAACAAACCTAAATGTGAACATATACAATAAATAAAGTGACAACTGACATACCTGAAAGACGAGGCAAATGAATAATTTTAGTTGAAATTTTTAGCACTTCCTCCTTAATAATTTACAGAACAAATAAACAGAAACTCAGTAAGGAGAGTATTATTCATTAACCTGGCCTAGTTGACATAAAAGATCTACCCAACACCAGCAGACTATCCATTTTTTTCAAGTGCACATGGAACGTATACCAATTGAGGCCACGTGCTGAGTCACAGAGTAAGCCCTGACAAGTTTAAAAGGACTGAAATCAAGTTTATGCTTTTCTCAACAATAGAATCTAAGAAGAAATCAACAAGAATGTCTAAAAAAGTCCCCAAATGTTTAAAAATTAAGCAACATACTGCAACTAACCCATTGGTCAAAGGAGAAATCATAGGGGAATTAAGAATATTTTGAACTAAATAAAAATGAAAACACAACATAGCAACATTTGGGGTAATACCTTAGAAAAAATCTACATTTCTAATGTAAAAGTAAAAAAAAAAAAAGCAAATTAAACCCAAACCCAAAAGTAAAAAAAAAGGAAACAATAAACATTAAAGTAGAAGTCAATGAAATAAAAAAATGACAAAAAGTAATAAATTAAACCCATAGCTGTTTTAAAAAAAAAAAATTCAATGAAATCGATAAACTTCTAACTAGACTTATTCAGAAAAAAAGAAGACACAAATACACAAATTATGGATTCTGGAATAAAATTGAAGCATCATTATAGATCCTATAGACCAATGGTTCTCAACCTTCCTAATGCCACGACCCTCTAATACAGCTCCTCATGGTGTGGTGACCCCCCATAACATTATTGTCGTCGCTACTTCATACCTGTCATGTTGCTGCTGTTATGGATCGTCATTTAAGTATCTGATATGTGTTTTCCGATGGTCTTAGGCGACCGCTGTGAAAGGGTCATTCAACCCCCAAAGGGGTCGTGACCCACAGGTTGAGAACCGCTGCTCTAGACTCTAAAAAGATAAGGAAACATGATGAGCAATTTTATTCCAATTATTTCAGTAACTTAAATGAAATAGATAAATTCTTTTTCATGATATTACTTAGGTTGTGTTAAGAATGTCCTCATTCTTAGGAGATAACATGGAGAAGTATTTACAGTGCAGCTCACTTCCGAATGGTTCAGCTAAACTTTGACAACTGGTGAATCTAAGTTGTGGGTGTACACGTGTGCTCATTGCATTCTTTTTTTACACTTGCCGCATGTCTGAACATTTTCATAATGCAAGGTTGGGAAAAATAAATCAGGCACAAACTCTTCCCGGTAGAGAGGCTCTCACTCCAGGTTTGTCATTTGTAATAAGCTGATGATGTAAAGGACAGGGTCATGACCTTTTCCTCCAGAGGGCAGTGTCCTGACCTTTCCTCTGGATCAGGATGGAGCTGCTTGGTGGTGCTGGTGGGCTGGAACCTCCTAGAAGATGAACACAGAAAAGGAAGACCTAAATTATGAGGGCCAGTCTTGCCCTTTCCCTGGCAGCCCAGGGCCAACAAAAAGCATTGACTAGCTTGGGCTAGATGTCCAGCTGCTCGTAAACACCAGGGGCAGTCAGCATCGGGCCCTGCTTCGTAAACAGAGGCCTGACCTACTTGATTTTCCCCAGAGGTTGGAAAAGAGACTTTGACTCACACAGATAGGCGGCCTTGACCATGCGGATACTAATTACTCGTATCAGCTTTGTTTACCCAAACCTCCTGTAAATCAAGCTCAGGAGAAGGAGCCTACATGAAAAGCAGAACTGCTGCGAGGGAAATGACAAAAGTAGTCTTTTTCTTCTCCTAATTGCATAAGCATAACTAATACACGAGTTGATAAATCCCACATTCCAGGGCTGGGAACGGCCTTCCCACATTCCTAAGCATCTGGAATCGGATTGAAAGTAAGAGTAATTGGCCATCTAAAGCCAAGTAGGAGGAGACAAGCTGAGCTTCCCATATTCTGATGTATCTCTTTGTGATTAGAGTGTCTGTAAAAGAAACAAACGTATGCTTACTCACTTTAATTAAGTACAAGAAAAGGAGGCCCTGATAATGTGTTTCCTTTTGGCCTTGAGTCTTGGCTGATACTCGGGGTTCCAACCACTCTCTCTGTCTTGAATGGAGACCTGAGAGGAAGGGAGAGCATCACACCTTCTGTGCAGACATAAGGACCTGCTTATTACTTATTTTCTTATGATCCATTTGTTCAACAAATGGAGCCTCTCAATTGCTCAGTGCTATTATTGACACTAGGTATAGTGGTAAAAACAGGCAAAATAAATTGTGGTTTTTGTTCAGCTTGCATAATGGTTGATATGGTAAAAATAAAAATTATGTAAATAAACGAAAGCAGCTGTGAGGAAGACTTTGGACTTAGAAACTCTGGGTGTTCATCCTGGCTTTGCAGCTGCTTGTTGGGGAACCTGTGTGACGAGGCCTTTGATTCCCCTCTCGACCTCAAGGTCTTGTCCATCATGGGCAGGAACTTGGCCAGATTTCCAGTAACAGACCTTCCAGCCTGATCTGAGTATAGTCCAG
Organism: Lyroderma lyra; assembly: GCA_004026885.1. Lineage (NCBI taxonomy): Eukaryota > Metazoa > Chordata > Mammalia > Chiroptera > Megadermatidae > Lyroderma > Lyroderma lyra. The sequence goes on from PVJL010011266.1 coordinate 15,257, forward strand.
TGGGGCGGTGCGTGGGCTCCGGAGTACAGCACGTGGGGGTGGCCAGTCACTGACTCTGAGCTCGGGGGAGTGCTTGAACCACGCGGAGCTTCAGTTTCTTGGCTGCAGGACGAGATCAGACGTTTGCTCCGGCTGTTTTCAGGCCTGTCTCTGGTTCCCTTGGGAACTTACCTAGGGAAAAGGTTTTGTGATGCAAAGACAGTGATCATGGCCCTAGGGAAACACCCCAGAGACTGGGCAGTTTCCCCTCAATCACACTGCCACCGATGCCCAATGACAAAAGCACTTGGCTAGCAAGGAAAAGGCATTCCTATCAGCCTCCTCCATTTGACCGTCTTTAGTCTGAAATACTAGAAGGTCTCCTTCAAGTGAAAAAAGTGTCCTGCTGGCGTATACGTTCATTGTCCACACTCAGTTGATGTTCCTTCTCAAAAACACGTCCATTTTAGCCATCAGGGCCTATTTTTAGGCAGCCTCTCCTGGCACAGCGGGACTCAGCAGGAGGGACTCAGGGACACAGGGCTCTGGGGTCCTGTGCAGCACCATCTCCCACTGGGGGTGACTGTGGCGATGGACAAGCTGTCCTGGGTCCACGTGTCCGGAGGAAGTCTCCTGTGAATACAGTGTCACATCCCTTAGGGTCTTCTGGTGGAGACATGCTTCCCAGATGCGTGTGTTTGACTTAGAGCCGCTTCTGCACTCACCACCGAGAGATGGGAGGAGCCCACCAAAGGCAAGTCTGTGGGACAGAGTCTCCAACCCTCCTGTGACCAAATCTGTTTGAGAATAAAGCTGAGGTGTCGGTGTGACGAGCGTGCATGTGCCCACCTCCCCTTGCTGCCCGGCCCTGCCGCCCCGCCCGTTAGCAGAGCAGAGCGAGCGTAAGGGGGTTCGTTTCTGCCGAGCCTTCTGCACCGGGGGGCGAACTGGGAGCTCCATGTCACTGGCCGAGCGCGTGGTGCATGTGTGTCAATCCCAGGTCATTCCCTCGAAGGTCACTTTTAAAGTAAATATCTGTGTGGTTTTGCTGGTTACCTCGTTTCCTTAAAAGTGAGAGCAGTGGTGTCATACACACGCACGTTTTTCATTTCATCGCGGGCCCAGGCTCGTTGGAGTCCAGCTTCGGGGTTTTGCAGTGTGGTGTGGCACTGCCCTAGGCTCCCGGGGCTCCAAATCACCGAGCACTGGCTGGCTTACAACAGCAAACGTTTACTCCCTCACAGTTCTGGAGGCCAGAGGTCTAAACTCCAGGTGTCGGCACGATGGCTCCCTCGGCCGAGTCCTTCTTTGGCCTCTCTCTCAGCTTCTGGTGGCGACGGCTAATCCTGCCATCTCTTGGCTTGTCACTGCAGTCTCTGCCTCTGTCACGGGTTCCTCCTCTGGCGGTCTACCTGTCCATTTCCTCCTCTTATAGTAGATTAAGGGCCCACCCTGATCCAATAGGACCTCATCTTAACTAATTGCATCTGCACAGACCCTGTTTCCAAAGAAACCTCACAGTCTGAGGTTGCAGGCAGACAGGAGTTTGGGGGAGATGCTACCCAATGTGGGCACCAGGCATCACCAAATGCATCCACGCGACCTCCCGCCTCGCCTGCCCTGCAGAAGGTCAGAAAGACCTGCCTGTGGCCACGTGCTGACGAGAACCTCAGGACGCACAGTCTGGGAGCAGAAGGGTCTGGATCTACCGCAGCTGAGGAACGCAGGTGCTGGAGAGCAGGTTGCCATGGTGATTGCCATGGTGACCGTGTCTCACATCTACCGCTGTCCTCTCAGCTCCCGCAGGCTCCTGTCCCTCCCTCTGTGGGCCCAGACGATTCCCAGTCACTGCACCCCACACGCAAGGGTCTGGGGGTGACCAGCAGCCTTTCTTCCTCCAATGGGTGGAGAACCCTTCGGGCCTAACTCAAGTACAACAGCTCACACAGCCTCCGAGGGGATCAGGCCTTGGTGGGGAGGCCAGAGTTCTAGCTGGGGTCAATGCCAACGGATGGCAGACCCTCAGGATTTCATGTCCTCACTGTTACGTCCTGCAACCCAGGAGCTGGGTGGGGCTTTTGCTTTGAAATCTACACCCAGAAGCATCTCCTCGGGCATTCCTGAGCAGGACACGTAGGGGGCTGACCTGTGCTGTGGGGGTCCCGGCACTCACTCTCCCAAGTCTGCAATGCCACAAGCACTGTTTTCCGTACCCTTTGTCTGTGATAAAACTGGGTATTGACCTTGCTCAGGAGACAGAAACGTGCGTGTCTGTCATGTGCAACCTGTTTGTAATAAACGCTCACGGGCCGGCTCCGCGCTGCGGGGCGCCGAGTGCCCGTTAGCTTCCACCTGACAGTGACTGATTGATCGGCTTTCCTTCTCTCTGACCTTGTGATTCAGACTAGAAACCTCATCAGCAGGGGGTCGGGAGGGAATGTTCACGTCCCGGACGAGCCCCGAGCTGGGCCTCGCTGGACGAGTGCGGATTTGCCAAGGCGGGCGGGCCGGTGGGGTGCGGCGGGAAGGGCAGCGGGGCGGTGCCCGCGGAGGGCGCGAGCCCCACGGGGCTGGCGAATTAGGAGCCTCCTCTTCTGGGATCGTCAGTAACTTCTTGGGGGCCTGAGGGTGGGTTCCAACTGGGACTGAATTCTGCTTCTGTCCGGTCACACGGAGGCTCCACGAGTGAGCGCGGGGGGTGCTGGGCATGTGTATGGGCCGTGCTTGTGCACCCCGCGTTCAGCCCCGGCCCCAGACGCCCAGGAGATAACTCGCCTGCGGGCTGGGTTTCCAACAAGCGAGAGTAACCCTCGCTCAGAATCCAGACAGCACTTCGTGTCACCGTTAGGGACAGACAAGCCTGGCTCTTGCCCGGGGTGGCCGCCTCCTTCCCCAGGGGAGTGGCAGCACCCCCTCCCCAGGAGCTTACCCTAGAGGGAGGGGCCCCCTGCACACACAGGCCCCAGACCTGCTCCTAGGCGGAGCCCTCCGTGGGCCCGATGGTTCAGTGGTCAAGGCTCAGCCCTGGACTCTTGGTCCCTGCTGTGTCCCCTGGTGAGGTCTGGAAGGAGGCCAAGAGAGTGCCACTTCCTGAGGCCCCACGGGGGAGTGCAGCCACGGTGGGCAGTGGGTCACCCCAGAGGCACAATGCCCTGGAACATGCCAACAGGGAAGCTTGCCCCCACTCTTATGTTTAAGGGACGAGCCCAGACGCGGCCACCGAGACCTGCGGGCCACCTCGCCTGTGACTCCGGACAGAGTGTCCACTTAGCAGAGTTTGCTCCTCAGCAGAATTAGTGTCAAAAATCAGGATTCCTCCCCAGACAAGTAAGCGGTACGCGCTCAGCTCAGGCTGGCCTGAGGCTCAGCGGGGACGTTGGCTCAGGTCGTTCGCGTGACTAGGACGTGAGGCATCGGCAACAGCGGGCTCCAGGGTCCTGCCTTCCGCGTTTTGTGTCCCGTTGTCATTGGGCTCCGCTGCTTTCTCTGCGACAGCTTCTGCTCAAAGCGGAGATTTCCGGAAGGGACACAGTCCCTGCTGGTGGCCCGGATCATGGCAGTCTCGGTGCTTTCGAAAGGAGAGAAGGCCCCTCAGTGTCTGTTTGGCTGTGAGAGGGGGCCGGGCCTGCGGGGTCCCCTGCCCACCCCTGTACGGAGAGGTCGGAGGTCATTCCGAGGTTGGGGAGGGCAGTCCCCAGAAGGCAAGAGAAGGGGGCAGAGATGTGGGCGGAGACCAGACGCCGCTCCTGGGGGTGCAGACCGGTTTCCCGATGGGCTTGCACAGGAGTGCTTGGGGGAGGGATGGACTGACAGCAGGGGAACAAAAATCGCCTCTAAATCCGCTCCACCCCAATGACCTCTCCACTCCCAATGTTTGAAAACGTTTCCTAAGCGACGACGGTCACGGGCCTGCATGTCCCTTTGCACCCAGCTACCACACATGGGCGGCTGCTGGGACACGCCGCCCTTTCTGAGACAGATTGATTTGGATGTGACATTTCAAAGGTGTTCCACCCACGGTTTCCTCTGAGAGACTGGAGTGTCTCTGAACTTCATATTCAGGCAAACAAAGAGAGTGCTTGCGGGGAGATCACCAAAGCCTTTGAGATGCTGAGACTCGAATGCAAGGGGGAACACAATATGCACAACACCTTTGCTGTCTACACTGTCCCCAGGGTCCCCAACTCAGAACAATGTCCAGTCCCCATGCCTGCTGCCCCAGGCATGGCGTTCATGCAGACTCCGGGGAGCTGACTCCTCAGGGCCCATCAGTGAACTTGAATGGGGAAAAGCTGCACCTTTAGTTTCACTAGTGTCCAACCAAAATGCCACATTGCCTTCGATTATTGAATGGAGGCGACAGCTTCTAGCAGCACTATGACTCATTTCCAGTCGGTCACAGGTCTTCCGATGACACTGCTATTGTGGTGCAATCCCAGAATGCCGCGTCTACTCATCACCACTTCGAAGTTGTGAGTTATTAGACCAGCACGGACGCCTTATGTACAGCGCGTTATAATGACGAGGAAGAACATGTATTCTTTTCCCACAGCTAGTTCAATACGCACTTCGACATAACTGGTTTCCTTCATCACCCCCCGAATTTTGTTTAATGCATGAAAAATAAGATTCTAGAAGGGGTCCGTGGGCTTCCCACGCCTGCTGCTCTGGGTTGTACGTGTGTTGTTAAGGGAATCCTGCCCCCCACTATGAGGAGGTATTAATCCCCCACCCCCCCACCCCCCAATGCTCCATTCAGCTGATGAAAAGATTGAGACTTGCAGAGCGGATAGATTCCCCAAGGACCCAGAGACAGGAAGTGGCTGGGGTGGGATTCAAATCCAGAAAATCTGCCCCGGAGCCGTTCTGCCTCCTTGGCTCCGAGGTGAAAATCGTGCTGTGGTCCAGGGAGCAGCAGGTGCCAGGCCTGTTCCCAAGGCCAGTGCCACAGCCCCCCACATTCTGGAGGCCCAGAGAAAGGAGCAGAGCAGATGCCCTGGGAGGCAAGCTGGAGAGGGAGCCCACAGTCAGAACAAGGGGGCCCGCAGACAGAGCAAGGGGGCCCGCAGACAGAACAAGGGGGCCCACAGACAGAACAAGGGAGCCCACAGTCAGAACAAGGGGGCCCGCAGACAGAGCAAGGGGGCCCGCAGACAGAACCAGGGGGCCCGCAGACAGAACCAGGGGGCCCGCAGACAGAACAAGGGGGCCCGCAGACAGAGCAAGGGGGCCTGCAGACAGAGCAAGGGGGCAGACAGAACCAGGGCACTGGCCTTGGGCCGCGCCCCGCGCCCCCGTGCTTCTCCGAATGCTCCCTGCACAATGTTTTCCCAACCTTGGTGTCTGTGATCGCTTAACGGACGTTTGACGTGCCCTCAGATAACCGATGTGGGGAAGGCTTTAATGTTTTCAAAGGGGTCATCAGACATTTGATATAATGCAGGGGAGGTAACAACATTATCCGCCTCTGGTCAGGGGGAAAGGTGACACTTCCACTCCCTCCGGGATCGTTCCGTCCGTCCGTCCGTGGTGACAGAGAACTTGACCCTTTCGGTTCTCATTCTTTGAACTGGAAAAGCTCAGTTCACAGGGGAAGGTCTGGCGGTAAATAAGAAGTCAGCGATGGTCAGAGAGGATCTAAGTCCAAAATGGACCCAAAAGCCGGGGAGAGAGTTCTCACTGAAGAAAACTCTGCTGGGGGCGGGGAAGTCAGCGGGTTGTAGCAACCGGATCGCCCTAATTTTGCTGGTGAAATGAAGTGACCTCACTTCTACAGGCCCACCCGGACCCACCACAAACCTAAGGGGTCAAAGCAGGGCCAGGTCACGCCCCGCCCTGTGCGTAAGGGCCAGGATGGGAGGGCGAGAGCACCCAAGGCCCTGCTGACAATGACAGGGGACAGTGGGGCAAGACGAGGGTGGCAGTCTTTGAGAAGCTGTCCAGCCCCTTAGCTGCGGTGGCCGCCACGACCACAAGCCAGAGTCCGCACCTTGGGTGTGATGGACCAGAGCCCTCAAAGTCCCTTCAGTTTTCGGGTTTTAACCTCTCCAAGCCTCAGTTTCCCTCATCTGTAAAGTGGGCACAATAAAACTGACCTCCCAGGGTCACAGGGAGAGGGCAGGTGAAAATGAGCCTTGCAAATGGTAGCATATTTCACAATTATTCATCACAGGTTTGTATTTTGAGGAAAAATAGCCGCTTTACTACGCACGTTGGTAGAGTTCACCAGCAAACAGTAAAGGCGTTTCTCACGGGCTCACGTGGGGGTAGACTGCAGCTGACGCATCTTTTTTGGCTCGAGGGCTCGTTTTCTATTTGTTGCTTGTGGTTCTCAGCCCTGTGCACCGTCCTCCCATCGGTCCACCCACGGGCTCCCGGGGACCAGCATTTCTGGCCCCTGCCATGCAGACACGTGTGTGCGTGCTGAGCCCTGCTTGTATGTTTGTAGCATGTGAAGCCACAGACGCAGAAACTGCTGGCAGGGTCAGGTTTAGCAATCCTGGGCTGTTTTGCCATTGGAACATGACTTTGGGAGACAAGGAAGGGGTGGTTACTCATAGCATGTGAACAAAGGTGTCATCGTCACCCCAGCTCTGACCAAAAATGGTCTTGCCCCTGGTGTTAGATGTCAGGCGGCGTCACATGGTCAAACCCAGCCCAGGAGTTCCAGAAGAATTGCACATCAGGGTTTCCCCCTCACACTGCGGGGCACACCCTTCTGTTGTGCTCTTCCAGAAAGCGCAGATTGACATCTGACCCAGATGAAGGGATGCTCCCGTCTGCCCCGACGACGCCAGCTCCCGCCAGCTCCCGCATATGTGGGGACTGGGTGTTCTTTGGGCTGCAGGTTTTGTGGATAATTTAAAATTCAAACCAAGGGGTGTGGAAGGCGAAACTGGAAGCGTGGGGGAGCCCCCCAGGAGTTCCTATAAGGACTTAACCAAAACACAGCATGGTCATCGCAGGAAGAGAAGGATGGGAGGACCCAGAAGGCCTGGGTCTGCGTCCTGGGTCAGTGCCAGCATTACTGCTGAATTCTGCCTGGGTTTCTTCTCTGTTAGGAGCCAGATTTTCTTTGCAGACCCCCTGTTGGAATGCTCATGGCTTCCATGGAGCACCCCCTCCCTCCCCAGGCCACTGATGTCCCACAGACTTAACCAGTAAGATTCATCCACTCACGGTCACTCAGTGACCCCACTTTATGAGGGGAAACTGAGGCAGAGTCATTAAGTCATGTGCCCAAGGTCACATCACACATTAGCGCACACAGGGATTACCCAAGGTCTGGGTCCGAAGCACAAAAGCCCCACTGGCAACCTGCCTCAGGTTCCGAAGAGGTGGGGAGACAGCCTGTCAGCCCACTGTCCCCCATTCCCACCCCACCTTCCCTGGCCCCACGTCCAGCGCCTCACATACCCAACCGAGGAGCCCATCAGGCTTGTCGTGAGTGTCCTCTCTTTGCAGGACCCCTCAGGCCCTGATATGCGGGACAGCGGGGACCAGGGTGAGGCGTGGGGGTGACTAAAGGCTATTTAATTTTGCTTCTTCCCCATTGTGTGCAAAAACTGAGACAGGCCACATGCACCTCATCTCTCAATGATCTTCTGAGTATGCTAAGATAAATAAATTTAAAATTGGTGGTCAAAGATACCATTTTCTCTCTCTCTCTTTTTTTTTTCTTTTGGGGGATTGGGCTGGAAGATCGAGAAAGAGGGAGAGATAGATCGTCCCTTCCTGCCCAACCCCACCCCACATATGAAGCCCCAGTTCCACCCTCTTTGTTGTGGGTAAGCCTCTCTCTGCTTTCTAGAACAGTTTCAAAGTGAGGTCCACAGACAACTGGGACCCATTCCAGAGGTTCCTCAAGGCCAAAACGATTTTTGTAACAATATTAATACACTAGCCTTTTTTTACCGTGTCAACATTTGCACTGATGGTGCAAAAGCCAAGTTGGGTGAAACTGCTGGAGCCTTGGCCCTAAAAGATGCCAGCAGCCACTGCTGTCTTTACTACCATGTATTATACCAGTAGGAAAAGAAATTACCTGTGTCATTTGAAAATGCTTTTCACAAAGCAGTAAAAATTAATGTATGAACAGGGAATACCCATCTTTTAAATTTCTGGGTAATAAAATGAGAAGTGCACATAAAGAACTTCTGCTGCTGGGGGATATGGTCAATAGTATTGTAATAACTGTGTATGGTGTCAGGTGGGTATTAGACTTTGCAAGGTATATAAATGTTTAATCACTATATTGTACACCTGAAACTAATATATAATAATATTGTATGCTAACTTTAATTGAAAACTAAAAAATGTTATAAAAACTGTCATATTTACTATTTTAAATTTAACATATAAAATAAATATTTATACTAACTTAAAAAAGAAATTTGAGTTGCAAGCTAAACTAACTACTTCGTTAATGAACTCTGTTTTTATTGAAAGCACAAAGGACACATTACATTGATTCAGATTTGGGTATTTGACAAATTAGTTTCTCAAAAGTAAATGAAATGGGTCTGTCACTTCAAAAAAAAACAAAAACAAAAACAAAAAAACAACTTGTTTGTTGCTTTGAGCTTTCCAGTGCAAATTTGAATTCTTGACAGTTTATAATTGCCACTGTGAGCTTGATAGCTTCCCAGGACTTTGCTGGTGAAATTGGTGGTGATAGTAACTAATGTGCACATATATAAGGACCATATGTTCTTGGAATAGGAGACTGTATATTGAAATGTGTCAACATTTTGAAGCAATGATTTCCATGTGACTAATGCATGATGTTACAGAATTGCATAGAGGTAAAAGAGCCCTTCAAATTGCAAGACAGATAACCATAGGAAAATTTATTGATATGGTTTCATATTGCAGCTGCAATTAAACTTGAAGAAACTACCATTTGTCAGTTTTGATGTAGTATAAAAAAATATCCAGTTAATCTGAAACAGCTATTAAATATTCCTCCCAAGAACATAACTGTGTGAGGCCTGATTTTCTTCAAAATATGAGGTCTGACAATTAATTTCACAAACTCATCCAAGAAAAAGTGCTACATACCTCATTGCTGAATATCGCTATGATCACCTTTGAAGGACTCCCCTTGGGAAGCTATGCACTGATGCCAGTGCCTAGTCCACCCTTCAAAGCAATTTTGGAACTCTTTCTGGAATGGCCATCAGAACTGCCATTGTGTGACCCTTAATGTCCTGAATGTCATCAAAATGTCTTCGTTTCAATATTTCGTTTATCTTCGGGTAAAGAAAAAAGTCACTGGGGGCCAGATCAGGTGAGCAGGGAGGGTGTTTCAATACAGTTATCTGTGTGCTGGCTAAAAACTCCCTCACAGACAGTGCCATGAGAGCTGGTACATTGTCGAGAGCTGGTGCATTGTTGTGATGCAAGAGCCAGGAGTTGTTGATGTAGAGTTCAGGTTGTTTTCACTGAACACTTTCACACAGCCTTTTCAGCACTTCCAAAAGTAAACTTGGTTGACTATTTGTCCCATTGGTACAAGTTCATAATGAACAATCCTTCTGATATCAAAAAAGGTTAGCAACATCGTTTGGATTCTTGATTTGGACTGACAAAAGTTTTTGGCTGTAGAGAATTGATCAACTGTCATTGTGCACTCGAATGCTTTGTTTCAGGGTCGTATTGGTACACCCAAGTTTCATCACCGGTGATAACACGGCTCAAAACATCATCCTGCCTTTCCAAAAGGTCTTGGTAAACTTCGTCTCTCCTTTGCTTTTGTTCATCGGCGAGCTCCTTCAGGACTATTTTTGCACACACCTTTCTAATGCCAAGATTTTCATTTAAGATTTTCCTGTTTCTCTGGAGATGTTTACTTGGTCTGCTTTGTTTTTCAGTCAGCTGATGATTTTGATGCACAATTTAACAAATTTTTGCAATGTTTTTGTCGTTCTGTTCATTACAGGCATCTTGACCTCTCTTCATCAGTGACACTTTCTCTCCCCTCAGAAAAACATTTAATCCATTTGTACACTGCCATTTTCTTCATTGCATTATCCCCATAAACTTGAACCAACATGTCTCTGATTTCATTCCACTCTTGCCAATAACAAAATTTAATGTTTGTTCGTTGCTCTGATTCAAGCTCCCACATTCTCATGATGGCACACAAAAACACACAACAATGAACGCCACTCAGCAAGACACCGCCACATGTGGACGCGAACACAGCTGTGAGACACAGGTACACCAAAGTTATGAAATATTAGAGTTGTTTATACAATGCTGCCAACATAAGCACACAGTGGCAAGTTCAGAGACTTAATTGTCAGACCCAGCGTGTCACAACAGACTTAGGCGGAAGCAAGTGTTAAAAATCTAGCTCTCTTCTATGAAAGCAGACATCAAAGAGATTTGAAAACAAGTAAAATGATGCCATTCTCACTTTCTTTGAAAATGTTATTGTTCATAAAAATGTTAATACGTAACATATTGAGAATGAATCGTATTTTAAAATGTTTAAATTTGTAATATGATAAACATTGATAACCAGTAACGACCAGCTCCCTGAGAGGGGTTGGGGGAGCCCTCAATTGCAGTGTTTGCTGATTTCATGGTGTAAATACTCTCATCACGGCCAAGTTCAAGCTACCAACATGTCTCTAATGCAGAGTTGCGAGAAGACGTGCACCACTGGCTCTCATCAGGCCTCAGGGAGCACATCTAATACAATCCACCTGAATTTTTTGGCATCTTCACTGATTTTGAAGAGTGGCAAGAAGTCCTGAGGACTGGCACCCGAGGGACAATCACTCTCCTCTGGTTATCTCAGCAATGTCAGGAGTCCAGAAGAATCGTGGCCTCCATTACAAAAGTCCTTGAACCTCAATTCTAATGGCTCTTAAATGTGAACATCCTAAAATCTTCTGTTCTCTGCTAAATCCCTGGCAAAGATAGGAACCGGGACCTTCCTATTCTAATCCTTTCTTAGAATAAATTTTCACTTTAAAGAATACTCCCTGGGAATTCCTTCAGGATGGGCTCACAGCTGGTTCTAGCTTGGTCATAATTTACTAAGTGGCCCATGTGTAAATCAGTTACACAAAGAGGTGACTCAGTGACTGCTGCATGGGCAGGGGCTCTGAACATAAGACCCCCGCTCTGCCTCCTCCATGTCGGGGTGGGACGGGAAGGAGGACTCTTGCAAGGAGTTTATATAAGCAAAATACTTTATTATTTGAAAAAGAAACGGCCACATTACAAAACGTTTATGCTTAAGCTCTGTTCATTCCCATGCCAAAAGTTTATAATGGACTTCAGTTCCCGTCACTATTAGGTTGGACCGCACGAAACTGCCAACTTTGTAGATTAATACCAAAACAAAGCAAAACAAATATTGGTGATTTCATGTGGTGCAACACCATATAAAAGGAGCTGATGGCTAAGATTTGTTTTGGCAGCAAGATGTTCCCAGTCACATGTCTGTTGATGTTATAAACAGATGTCTGAGCAATAAACAGGCCCTGCCTGAAGAGAAACATCCTGTGTTTGAAGATACTGGAATTGTCTTGGGTGGGTCTCCAGATGGCTTCGCTCTTCCAAGCTCGCCCCTCCCCCAGTCACACGGTCCCATCACCTGGCTAATTCTTCAGACCTGCCGGCGCCAGTCCAAGCGTCCTCTCACATTGCTGGTGAAGCCTGTTCGACTTTGAAACCAACTGGACTGGGTCACATATGACGGCCAGGGATACACACCGACCCAGGCGCTGTGTACAAGCAACTGAGTCTCTATCGCGATCCAAGCATTTTCCGCGTGGGAATGGTTCCACAGCATTCCCTTTGCCACCTTGTTTACCCTCTTGGCCTCCTCGGGGCATTCTGAGTCCAAGAACATGAGAAAAAACAAAGCTACCTTGCTGTGGACACTGGGCAGGAAGGAGCAACCTGGTGCTCAGACAGCAAGACATGCTGCAAGCAAGACACCATACTCCGGTCACACCCAAGAGGTTTAGTAAAGGTGTCCCCCCCTCCCCCCGAACTCGATACAATATGGTTACTTCCCATGGAGCTGAGGTAAAAAATAAAGCTTTCTTACAAATTACATCTTTTTTTCCAGTGAATTACTTTTACAGTAAAAATAGCTGCTACGTAAATCCCCCAACCTCTGAAAAGGAGTTGCATATTTCCAAAAATAGTACTCTTCTCTTAATCACACAGAATCATCTGGGGCTTGGAAGTGGGGCACGGGGCGGGGAAGGCTGGGGGGCAGGGGAAACACAGGTGGACTAAGACATAAAATAGGCTCTGTGTATCAGCTGATTTAAAGGCATGCATAGGCATAGAACGCATATGCCATCTGTCCAGAAAAATACTGCTTTAGAGCTCTTACGTTACAATTAAAGGAGAAAGCAGAGGCCGGACGTCCCTCCGGATAATAACATTATGTGTCTTATAAAAATTCCCCGATGTACAAAGTCCTTGCCAGATAATAACCCAGGCAAAATGAAACACAATGAAGAAACAGGGATTAGTCCTCTCAGACCTTATTCCTGCAGGCATAGTAAAGGTAAATAATACACATTTTACCACTTCTCTTAGCCTGCCTGTAGCAGATGAAATGTCTGCAAAATGCCATAGGTACTCTTAAAAATTGAATACACATTTCATGTCTGCATATTTCACATACAGTTATATAATTATTTTAAATTACAATATACAATTTCTGTTAAATAGAACTGTTACAGGATTTTGATAACAATTATAAGATTACAATCATATATACAAACCAACTTCTGGGGGCACGATTACCTCCTTGCCCCCTTCCTACCCTCTGAAACAAAGAGACTGCTTTTGCATTTGTGATTCCTGGTTGCAAAAGGCCAAAGAAAACCCAAAAATGTGTGTGTCCACGACATGCTCACTCGATAAAAGGATGTCCAACAGCCTGACCAATCTTGTCCCACAGCCCGCTTGGAGGCACGACAGCTTCCCAGCGCTGCCCTCTTGGCCACTTTAATGTAATTGCATCACAAACAGCATTTTCCTGTCCACAGGCTTTCGAAGCGAGAGGACCTGCTGGTCTGGGCGAAGAACCGTGCTTTCAGGTGAAATAAGGCCACTGCTGCTTGGCGACATTCCTGGACGCGTGCGATCCGGCCTGGCAGGGTCCTGGGAGCAGTCACTGCAGACGGCCCGTTCGCAGCCCCCGGGGCCTCAGTCCTCTGTGTCCGGCTGGACGCCCAGGATGGCATGCAGCTCCTCAGGCGTGAACCCCAGCAAGTTCTGCAGGTCGCACACGAAGCGGTACACGTAGCGCTTCCCCGACGTCTTGTGGATGATGTTCTTGTCGTAGTAATAGCGCAGTCCCCGACTCAGCTTCTCGTAGTTCATCTTGGGCTTGTTTTTCCTCTTTCCCCACCGGCGAGCCACCTGCAGTGGACATAGATGCAAGCGTTCAATTCCATTTGGCAATTAAGAAAAAGCGAATGGCTGCCCCCCGATTGTGACACTGATGCATGCTCGCCTGGGACAACTTGCCCACCACATAAGGACCCCAGAGGTGCCATCTGGTTTAGGACATGCGCCAGGGCACTGTGTCCCTTGGCTGGTTCTCCGAGGATGGAGGGAGGTGCACTGGTACAGGCTCTCGAAGCCACTTGCTCAGCAAAACCTCCCGGGAGCCCAGGGTTCAGAGTCAGGAGGTCCAGAGATGAGAGAAAAGCTGTATCCCATCCCCACCTGGGTTCTTATTGCAACCTCCACCATCGACAGCTGCTGAGTGGGGTTTTGAGTCACGTGACACTACGTACTGCTCAAGTCTGCTGCTTCCCAAGGGATTGGGGAGGAGACAGGCTATACCCCATGGGTGCAGAGACCCCAGGGTTCTCTAGGTCCATCCCCAAGGGGCAGGTGCTGGGTCTGCCCTTGGCTTTCGCTCCAGATGGGCTAGGGCAGCTCTGCCCACCTCAGCTGAGGAGCACGGACACCCGGCCTAGCGCTGGCACAGGGGTCCTGAGACTCATTTCCCCCGACTCAAGAAGGCAAACTTCCCAAGACGTTTTCACATGGTCAGGAGAGAGCCTCAGTTTACCGCGTGCACCTTTTTATGCGACGACAGAGCAAGATGGTGAACTCGGCCAATACGCATGCACAGAGCCAGGGACGCCGTGCACCGATTGGTAAAGCCGGGCGGGTACTTCCGGTGTCCCACAGTCGGGACTGCCCGCTTTTGTGCTGGAGCCCCTTTTTTGTGCCCGAGGAACTGCATTCGGGAGCCCAAAGTGGTGAAAGCAGGATTCAGAGCCCACAGACTGACCTCCCAGGCCCTGGCCGTACCTCATCGGGGTCAGCGAGCTTAAACTCCCATCCGTCCCCAGTCCAGCTGATGAACTGCTGGCATGCTTTGTCAGAGAGCAGCTCCAGGAGGAACTGCCACAGCTGGATGGGTCCGCTTCCTGGAAGAGAGTTCAAGGGCAGCAAGGGGCTAGTCATTCCGATGACACAAACAGGAATGGGGGACCCAACCCTGGACGCCAACGTGAAGGTGCCATGCCAGGTGCCCATGATCTCCCCAAGCGCTAATGGGCTGAGGCCGGACACCACACGGAGGGCCTCCTGCTCCGAGAAGTGAGGTCATGAGGCCCCGAGCTACTGAGGGTTTGGTTTTTCTGGAAAAAAATTTAGGGCCACCAAGTTCTGACATCAAAGCCCCTCATCCTGAGTAGCTGCTCCCTGTATGACAACTTCTAGTGTTTGTTTCTACAAACACGCGGTGGGACAGGATGCAGGGCGTGGGGGTTGGAGGGCCCTGTGCCACAGAATGAGGCACGTCATTCGTGGAACCCCGTGCTGGAGCTCTCCTGCGAATGGCAGTGGGTAAACTGCTTAATCCAGAGCACAGCTGTCCCCAGTGCCACTCAGGCATGTGGCCTGGTATACACCGTCTCATTGCCTCTGGCTGGTGATGCAGACACTCCGCCAAGTGCTCTACGTGTGCCTTTTCCCCAGGAGGACCGAGACTGCCCCCCACGGACCAGTGTTATGGCGCTACGTAAAGACGAGGCGCAGGATGGGGCTCAGGGGCCTGCTGCTTTGCCCTGGGCCACACGCCTTCAGAGAAGCAAAGGCCATCACCACGGAGGCTTTGCAATGAAGCACGGGGACAGGAGACCAGATGGGACTGGGCCACCTATACGGCCAGGGAGCTGTCACCCTGAGCTGACTTCCTCATCTGTGAAATGGGTAAGAGCACCGTCCGCGCTGGGCTGGCCACAGGACAGCCCACCCCATGCCTGGTCAGACCCCCAGGGCTGGCAGACAACAACTCACACTAGAGTGAGAAACAGCACTGACAGAGCTGTTTGTTTCCTCATCAGGCCCCAACAGCTTTGTACGAAAACACAACGCTCACACACGGCACGTGCATTCTAACACGTTTCTGTGCCCGTTTGTTTTACGTGATGGGAAAAAAAAAATGCAGGCCTACATATTCTTATTTTAACCCATCAGGTTTTTGTAAGGAGGCATTTTTAAAATCCCCTGTGGCTCCATATGGTCAAAATATGAAAAAAAAAAAAAAAAAAAAAAAAAAAAAAAAAAAAAAAAAAAAAAAGAAAAAAAAAAGGCTCATTTAAGGACACGTGAAGCTATCCAAAACCAAACACAAAAACTCGGTATTTTTGCTAATATGCTGGAAATATCTGGTTCTAAAAGCAGCTTTAATATTTGTCCCTCACCTAGAATAGCTCTTGCCCAAACCTTAAAAATAAGACGGGTTTTAGAAGCAAGACAAGGTAAACAGTCCTGTGTTATTTGAGGCCGGCTCGCTGCCCCTCCCGGGCAGGCTAGCATCTCTGAGTGGGTGCGTCAGAGCGCGGAAGGCCCCACAGGCCCTGTCGCTGCTCCTGCTCCCCTCCCAAGGGCCCAGCACAGCCAGGTGAGTGGCTGGTGGATTTTCATCCGTGCCACGGAGCTGTGGCCTTTGTAAACTTCAGGGTGACAGCGCGTCTGGATTCAGGATCGCAGCCCCCGGATCAGATGTGGGGGGTGAGTGCAATGTGCTCCGACCAGGCACACCCTTGACAAACGTGGCTGGGGCGGGGCAAGGCGCGAGGGGGCGGGGCAGTGCGTGAGGGGGCGGGGCGGCCAGGGCGTCAGGAGGCAGGGGAAAGGCACTCACCCGTGAAGCCGGCCAGCACCGCAGCAGGTATAACCGGTTTGCCCTGCTCCACCGGGTCGCTCCTCTCCTGGATGTAGTCCTTGAAGGACATGGTCGGCTTACTGAGGCACAGGGACTGGCTGCAGTCGTCCTCGAAGCTCTCGAAGGACGGCACCCGCTGCACGTCCAGCAGCGACGACTGGCTGTTCCAGGACTGCAGGAGCGAGTCCGAGCTCTCGAAGCTGTCGGTGCCGCTTTCGGGCGCATCACGCTCTCCGGGCTTCCCTGGCAACGACACCCAGGCAGAGACTCTGACGACTCTTCTAGGACAGTGACAGGGCCAGTCCCACGGCCAGTCGACGATGGCTGTGTTGGGGCCCACCTCCCCCATCACCCATGTTTCCGGCTGGTGCAGAACCGGTCAGACGTCACAACGCTCTTCAGCTGAGGGGCTTATTTCTGATGATGACCGTACTGTACAACCACATCGTTACCAACCGCGGACGGGACAAGTCAAGCGTGGCCTCCATACAGCCACTGCCAAGAACCAAGGGCTGCCACGTCCGACACCACGGACGGACCTCAGGCCCAGGGATGAGCAAACCACAAACGCGCAGGAGGGAGCACTCGGTATGCTTCTGTTTATACCAAGTTCAAGAATGGGAACAGCCGTGATGATGACAGTCTGGAGGGTGGTTTCCTCCTGGGACTGGGAAGGGGTGTGAGGGAGCCTTCTGGGGTGCTGGGAACCTCTCCATCTCTGTCTGGGCGGCTATTACACAGGTGGATACAGGGCTGTCCGGAAAGTATCCAGCCAGGTAACTCGTTCTATTGACGATGGCTGGTTATATTCCAGACAGCCCTCGTGGATGTAAAAATCCAACCAGCTGTATGTCCTGAGATTTGTGCACTGTGGACATGCATTTCCATGAAAGGAGACCTGTCACATTCCTACACTGTCCCCCCAAATACCCCACTAGGAGGAGGAATCTGGCCGCAAAGCAGGGACTGTGTCTCGTTTACTCAGGACACTCGGGGCCCAGACCACGACTGGAAACACATCAGAGGCACACTTAGAAGCAGCTCAGTTATCTGTGGCCACGACCTAAAGTCACTCAGAATGTGGACGAGTACCTGACCTCCTCCAGTGGCCAAACACAGGGCTGCAGATTAAGGGGCTCAAGTCCTGGCCTGACGGTGGCTCCCCGAGTTTAACCAGCAGCCTCACGGAAAGAGACTCATGGGAGCTGCTTCTTACCAGAACGGCTGGTGAGCAGACTCAGGCTGCTGCCCGTGTAGTCCTGGCTGACGGAGCAGTAGTTGACGCTGACAGTGTTGAGCCGAGACTTGGGGAACATCTGAAACTCCTGCTCAGAACCGAGGGTGCTGGGCGCACACATAGTATCCAGGAGGCCGCCTTTGGGGTAATTCTGTGTCTGCATTCCATACGGTGCCTGCTCCACCCCGAAACCTGGAATGAGCGAGCCAACGGCACAGCTGTTAGGTGACGGTCACCCCCTTTCACACCTCAGCCAAGTTGAATGCGAGCTGTTCTGCACGCACTGGTTTTCCGCTAAGTCCTCTTTGTCTCAAACCATTCGTTTTCCCAGCCTTGGTGGCCCTTTCCAAAACGCCACTGCTGGACCCCAGGGGCAATGCCTCAATGGCAGCATTTCTATGGCTCTGGTTTATCCAGTGCTTTCAGAGGACCCTCAGGATGACAGGGGTTCCGAGGACACTGAAACTCAGGCCGACTAAGTGATTTGCCCCTCAGTATGTGACTCCTAAGGAGCATCTCTAGTCAGCATGGAAGGAAGGACCTGAATTCCATGACACCTTTGGGGACCCCAGAGTTCAGGGCCCATTCAGGGCCCATTTAGTACTGCTCTCCCCACACGCCCTGTGCCACCGCTGTGCCTTTGTGACCACAACGATCCGCTCACTGCACCCGCCCCGCACTCTCTGGACGGCCCAGGCCGGCGCTGGCCGAAACGCAGAGATCACACGAGCCACTCATGCCACGCTGCGTTTTCCAGTCGCCTAAACACTCTAGTTAAATTGTTCACGCAATGTTAATTTTCCTGTGAACTGTAAGTAACATTAAAAAAGCAAAAAGAAATGGGAAATTAACTGACAATTTCTGCTTGACCTAATACACCAACTACCATTTCAACAAGTCACCAACGGCTGTGAAACTGGGAAGGAGATGGTCTCCATTCTTCGTTTTGTACGAAGACTTTCAGACCGCGTGGGCCTCATGTCCTTACCACACGTGTCAGTGTGGGCCAGGCACGTTCCTAGAGCCCAGTCTGGCCACCTCATGGGACAGTGCAGGTCTACACTGTGACTCTGGACCTTCCGTGAACCCACGGGGTGACAAAATCAAGACCTTAAGGGCAGAAGCCATTCGACTGACCTAATGAATTGCTATTAATCCAATGAGGAACCGAGTTGAGGTGGCAATTTTCCTCATACTGGCCTTCTGTCTTTTCTTGGTTTTCTGAAAAATAAGACACAGGAGAGATAAGATTGCAAATGGAGGTTAAAGCTGTGCACGAGGAAAAGTGCCTTTCTGAGTTGCTGTTACATGGTTATTTCAGAACAACTAAACGCAAGTAGTGGCCCACATTGAATCCGATGGTGTTCTGAGTCACCGTGTCTGAAAAAACCTAGAGACAGCAACGTGCTCTTCTAAAACTGGAATGAGTTTGCCAACGTGAGTGCTGTCACAGGCATTCAAAAGTTAAATTTTCTGCTGCGTAATTTGCAAGATCTAGTTCCAGGTGGTGTTATTTAACGCATTCCCATAGTTAACAAATAGTTAAATATTCGTGCAGTGCCCTGTCCCAGGCGGGGGCTGGGGGTGGAGTGGGTGAGTACTGTGGGCTCAGTTCCTGCCTCTGCAAGGGTTATGGCCATTGCTTCAAATCTGGAAGGTTCCCCTTTGAGTGTGGTGGGCGATATACAAAGACAACGGGGACGCTCCTACCCAGGAACTTGCAAAGGGAAAACGTTGGGGGTCCTGTGTACAAGTATGCCTACTTTCCACACGTGTAAGTAACCACACATACACCCACAAATCCAGACCCACATACTCATACCCAAACGAGCCCAGTCTTCTAACAAGCAGATCCTCACCCGCAACTTGTCAGATCAGACATGTCCCAGTTCAGGGAAAACTTGGGGCTCTTTAAAAGTAAGTTTCCCAAGCCCTCCGGAGCCGTAACTAGAAAGAGCTGGCGGTTAAGTCCCAAGGTCTTTTTAAGATGCTGAGTCCGTAACAGGTGTGGAGACTCAGTGTTCACTCTACAGACGAGCTAACTTTTTTGCATATTTAACTTTAAGGGATCGCTCCCTGTGATTTTTATCTTCCTTAATGCAATGTATTTTTAACAACATTCTCAATGCTCTCTTAAGGTCTGACTCAAGACAGTCTCTGTACATAAGGAGAGCTCTTTTCTCCGTGGCCAGTTTTTGTATATCTGTGTGTAAATTTACGTCAACCTCGTCTACATTTGCTTAAGAACAGAAAACCGAAAAAAGTTCTCTCTGTTGGGATCCATATGAACTTGCGGAAACTGACCGTCAGATTCACAGAGTTTGTTGGGATGTAGGTTCCCTTTCAGGGGGGCTGAAGTGTTTCTTTCGGTCCTGTAAGGTGAGCCAGAAAGCTGGGGGTTCTTGTGGGCCTCCCTGTGGGAGCCAACACGCACTCCCCGACGAATGCCGTCTAGCGACAGTGAACTAGTTGGTGACTAAGGCCGCTGCCTGGCAGCTGTGCTCCATGCCAGACACACGTACGTAAGTGGATTCAAGTCCATCACCACCGCCGCACGTCTGACTCACTCCAGGGGTGTCGTCTGGCAACTTGCATCACATAGACTGTGACCCCACAGTTGGAGAGTGCCAAGCGCCCTGCCAACACGCTTCCCTCCCACGGTTCATACCTTTAATCATCTGCTCCAAATGCTCCCAGAGAATGTCGCCCACAAAGTCAGGTGCCAGCTCCAGAAAACGCTCCTTGCCCAGGTTGCACAACACCTGGCCGTTCATGCCAAACCTCTGGAGGTTCACGTTCACCAGACTGAACTCGTTGGTAGCCCAGAGCAGCCACTGGCATACCTGTTGCTCCGTCCACAGCCAGGGGTCTATAGGGAAGGGATGACAACACACCAGGGGAAACAATGGAAGGCGGCAGTGAGGCCAGAGTCACTCCTGACCCGCAAAGCCCGCACGCGCGCCCAAAGACCCCACAAAATGAGCCAGACTCCGGGGTTAACCCTAAAACACGAGCGACAGGGCTGGATTAAGCGTTCGGCTGTGGGGGTTGGCATAAGAACTGGCGCTGCCACTCTTTGCAAGGTACCTTAAGCAAAAGCTTAAAAAAAAAAAAAAAAAAAAAAAAAAAAAAAAAAAAAAAAAAAAAAAAAAGCCGGGCCCGGACCGCGGCGGCCAAATCCGCGCGTCTCCTACCGCGCAGGCGCAGACAGGCGGCTGAGACCGGAACTCACTCTTGGGGATGCCCAGACGGCGCTGCTCCTTTTGGAAGCCGCTGAAGGTGGCTTTCAGGGCCTGACTCATCACCGCCTTGCTGCACGGAGTCAACAGGGGCAGCTCGCAGTTGGCCGAGTCTAGAAAGAAACCCAGGGGCGGGGGTCGGCATTAGGGAGGCCATGTGGGATGGAGAATTCCAGGGAGAAATCTTAATGTGCAGGAAAGCACAAGGCTGACCTCACACCTTGACAGAGTGCCTTGAACAGCAGAAATATTGACGAAGAATCTTCAACTGAATCGAAAAAAGCAGTACACAGCGCATCACTTCACTTACTAAAAATTCTGAAATAAAACCCGTTTTACTTGGTGATGCAAAACTTCATGCAGCAGTTATGCCCTGGGGAACGTGTGGACGGAAGCCTGTTTTAAAATTTTAGACAATGAGAGAAACTGCGTGGTTTTTGGCTCAAAGGCTTAAGGCATTGTAAATACATAATCTGGAAGTTAATCCCATTAAACTAAGCAGCAGGCAGGGAGGCTTGGAGCGTCGTGAGCACACGGCCCTCAGCACCGTAAAGTTGGCACGCCGTCAATTTTTATTGAAAAACAATGTTCCCTGGATTCCTCCAGCAATTTCAAGAATGATAAATGACCGTCACATGATGGCACGCTTACGCAAGCACATGTGTTTTAATTAATTTCTGGGCTGAATTTTCTAGCACCTACTTCATATGACAAAGTGATCTCTGGAATGTTTCCAACTAAATAACTATCCCAGTAACTGCAGAGGCATTGCCTGACGTGCCTGGCCTTTATACAGAATAACCAATGACAAGAAGAACTACAGAAGTAAATACACATGGGTCAGGATTAGCAAGAACAAGCTCTTGTTCCAAACCTCCAAGGGGGATGATCTAAGTGTGACCCCAGGATGAAAAGCTGGGGTGCATTTTAATGTCTGCTTTGCAGGGCAGACCTGGGAGCTTGGGGGTTGAAAAGATCCTAATGGAAATCTCAGGGTCCCCCCTGCAGTTTGCCAATGGCAGGACATTTGCTCTCCCTGGGGTGCGTCTGGCAGGGGAAGGCACTAGAATCAAAAACTGTCTTGTGGCAGGTCCAAGGCCTCTAGCTGACTTCTCACACCAAGGACTCATCAGTTAGGAACTGTCACTTCTCTATTAGCTGCACTGTGGGGCCCAAAGCATCAAGATTACCATGAGAGACGGTGTCCAGGCCTGTGGGCACCTCTTGGAGTGCTTGTTCCTCGTTCAGGGATGGCAGAACAGCAAACAGGGACCCATCGAAGGTGTCAAACGCTGGCTGGCGCTGCAAAAAGCAGGGCGGAAAAAGAAAACGCAAATAGAGCATTTATTTATGCTGATTGAACTACCTGCTTCCAAAGGAGTCCGCGGGTAATCTCACTGATGGGTCCTGATTAAACTGGCCACTGTCACGCCACCCCTGCAAGGGACCAGCAGTACTTCAAAGTGACTTCTCAGATGGGCCAAGTGGCCAACAGAAGTCGATTTTGCTCAGGGTCATTTAACTGCCCTCACAGTCAGAGTGACTGGGAATTTATTATGGGTGGCCTAATCCATTTAACTTAATCAATTCAGTAAACAAACCTAAAAATACTAGAGTCTCAGAAGACCGGGGCTGGGAGGGGTCTTGGAGCCCCCCTGGCCCTCCTGCCCCACGGATCGGAGAGACATGCAGTCCGTGTGTGTAAGCAAAGTGACCCTTGGCAGGCAGTTTCAGGTCACCGCCGTTAAAACAGAAGGCAAATGACTGGAAAGTGAGAATCAAACGATGCCCTAAATGATCCGAGGAAGGATTTATTTTGAAACGTTCACAATGAAACACTTTCAACTGTAAGAACTAGATGTTTTTCTTCATCATTTCTAATGGTTCAGAAAATAGTAAAACGTATGAGAAAATTCCTTAAGGTTTGATTTCATGAAAGTGAAGTGTGTTCACACCCCCCGCCAGCCCCCGGCTGTGGGGAAAGGCTTCCGACAGAAACAGGTTTGTGCGTAGAGCTGAGGCGGGTGAAGAGGCGAGACACAGAGCGAGCGGAAAACCTGGCACCGTGTGGACTTCCATCACCTCGTCCAGCACGAACGAAAGGGGCAGCCTCCCGGGTGAGGAGGAGTTCAGTTGTTTGTAAGTAACTGTTACGTCTGGTTCATCGTTGCCTAACTTGTTGAGGAAAAAAGTACGAAGAAAGATTACATTTTTCCAACATAAGCTGGAAATCCCACGTTATGTGTATTAAGAATGACCCATTTGCTGAGTCATCAATAAAAACATGTGTAACACATTTACAAATAAAATTGGTTTGTGTGCTTTCTTTTTAGAAATGCAGAACAATGAATGACTCATTACCTAAGAGGGCAGGCAGCCCAAAACACTCAAGATAATGATGTCCTAATGATGGGAGTCCAGCCCCCCGAAACTCAAGGCAATGATACCCAATGGGTGTCCCAAGATGCCAAAAAACCAAAATGGTAAGTAGGAAATACTCATCTAGCTTTCTAAACTACTTTTATAACTTTGGACTAATTTTGTGTGAAATATCCAATCGATTTTTAAAATTTCCACCAGCGTTGCTCAGGGGACTAAGAAACGTCTTTCCTTTGCCGACTGCAAATTCTTTTTTTAAAATCAGGAAGTCAAAAGACAATGCAAAATCATGCTGCGTATTTCAACACATCACTGCCAGGGACGGCTCTCTTCTCCGAATTCGGACAGCATGTGGACATCATCACACTCTTGAGTTACAGAATAAGGTTTCTTTCTAGGGGTGCGGTTTCCAACTTGGTCCCATGTCTTGTACAGTTTCTGTCACGCTGAGAATGACTGACCAAATCGAACAGAAAACTCACCAGCCTGAAGCTGGTTGACCAATCTTAATGGATGACCATACGCAAGAAAGGCCCGGGCCAATTTCTGGCTCTTTGGGGGTTTCTCCGGCAAATAACCTCCCAGTGATCCGCAGAGGAAAATACAACATGCCACAGAGAGACATATTTATACAAAACACTGAGCTCAGAGGAGGCCAATCCAGAAATCACTGTTTCTGAGGGCGTGTTTACTATACAAAGCGTGAGACAATCAAAGCGCTCCTATCTTGCTCTCACAGGCAGAGCAAAATGGGAAACTATCAGTTCGTGTTGCTAAAGAATGTTCCCAAGAGGAATTAAGATAGAAGCTACGTGAAATTCGTTGGTTATGCGCCAGCAAGAGCTTTCATCTTGAATCTGTTTCTTTGGTTTACAGAAAATGGGCTGCCCACTACCCAGTGGGCCCTGCCCCTCCTCCGATGGAGGCAGCGGCCACAGCGGAGCCTGCCGCCTCTTCTAGGTACTTCTACTCCCTTCGCAGCCTTCCGGTCCTCCAGAGGAACTCCTGGCGGGGGTGGGGCAGCTGCTCCCCTGGGATCCATGGGCTTTTTCACCTGGTAGGAGTCTCTGAAATGAACTACAGAGGCCTTTCCTTCTTCAAACGAAATGGTTTCGTGGCTTGCGGCGCAAGGAGAACAGGCAGCAGGACACCCATTTTATAGACCGGAAAACTGAGGCCCACAGAGAGTAAGCAAACGGTCTAGATGTACACAGCCAGTGAACTGAAAGCTGGGGTGAGCCCCCATCTTCCGGGACCCCGCCCGCTGCGTCTCCTCCTAGAGACGCAGCTTTCCAAAAATTTAAAAAAAATTTTTAACGAAGACTTACTCACTCACCTTGAGTGTCCCTCTGTAACTGTTAGACACAGGGGCCACCTGGTCCATGTTTTTGATTCCAAAATCATTCATCTTAAAGAAAGAAAGAAAGAAAATAAAACCAGAGTCAGAGGCAACAAACGTAGTTCTCCATTTTTGAGGGGGATTCAGGTTCTACACGGAGGCTTAATTCTGGCTGAAGTCTAACAAGTCGAACAGCCTAACGGTTATTCAGAACTAAATGCCAGGAATTCTTATTTAAAAGGCCTTTCCCACCAGGGGTGTGCTATTCAAGCAGCTAATAATAATGCTGATTCCCCACTGAACTGCACTCAGAGATGAAGCACACAGATAAAAGTCCCTTTCTGGCTGGCTGCTCAGAGACTCCTAAGGCAGCCTGTGCCACTCGGTAACAAGAGCAGGAGGTGCTGTTGTTCACGGTCACTTTGATGGTCAGTTCAGGGTGCTGGCCTGAGGGGTGGCCGGCGCACCCTTGGGGCAGGCAGCTTGCTTGCTCGACCTGGGAGCTGCGGGGGTCACCTGCCCCAGGGCAGCTCCTGGTGTTTCCAGGTCCAGGAGGGCATGCTGGGAGGGGCCACGAGTGCCCCCTCCTCTCCACGCTGCCCCCCAGACCATCCTAGATCCTCCAGTGGTTTTGTGTGTCACTCAGCAGCGCATTTCTTCAAGAAGAGCTCATTCCGATCAATCACAGATCTGCCTTACTTGTTTTGATGGCACCTGGGCTCCTACTAGACCTGTGTGGTGGCAGCCACCAGCCACGTGTGGCTCCTGAGAGCCCTGCACTTGGCTGTGGCAGGCTGTGGCATGCTGTGCACGTAAAATGCACACAGGACGATTTCAAAGATTTCGCAGAAGAAAGGTAAAATATCTTGGTAACAGCTTTACAGTCACTGCATGCTTCTAAGATACTTTGAAGATATTCCATGAACTGAGATATACTGAAATTAATTTTGCCTATTTTAAGATTTAATGTGGCTATTAGGAAATTTATTGTTACATTTGTGGCTAGCAATTGAACAGTGCTGTCTGAGAATTTATCTGGGGCCCTAAAATGTAATTGTTTGGCCAGGCAAGTTATCTATTAGTAAGAAGGGTCCCTAGATAATGCCACCAGAGTGAAACTCATTTTCAAATAACCTGGGTTAGCACTGCCGACATAACCTGTACCCTAAGGGGCCCTCCCTCCTCACCCTCGGGCTTCCTGCGGAACTGGGGGCCTGTGAGGAAGTGTTTTTATGGGGTCGCTAATTGCCCACCCCCCATCTCCGCAGGTGCCACCTGCCACCACCAAGAACTCAGAGTAATTAACATATTATGCAACTGAGAGCACTTACTGGAGGCGGCAACTAGCATGTTTTCCTGTACCTAACTGGAGTTTGTGCTTTCTGGTTTCTTCTTTATGATCAACATTATGGCTAACCTAGACCTCCCAACACCTTGACGCGCACCCACACAAGCATGCGTGCACATGTGCGCGCGCGCGCGCACACACACACACACACACACACACGTGGCTGGAAAGGTGGCCTGGGAGGGGAGACTGCAGCAGGGGAGGCCAGAGGCATGGAGAGGGCTGTTAAAACCCTCAGAGTGAGGGTAATTACGGTGCCAGTGGAGGCTGGAGAGCACGGAATAAATAGTGCTGTGGGGGGAGGGGAGGGGAGGGCTGTCATACATCAGAAGTGGCCACATTAGCTTAGCATCCCCACTCCGTGGACAATGTCAGCCACATGCACTCAGGAATCAACACTCATTGGTTCCTGCTCCCTGAGGGGTAGGCCTAAGCTGGGGGCCCATGCTTCCCCGTTCACTGCCTCTTCCTGACATCCCTGAGAGGTAGATGGGACGCAGCGAGGCCACAGAGGCCCGGGAACCTCTGGGAACTTGCCCAGGATCACACAGCTCCTGTGGGGGCCTCTATGGGGCACAGTGCAGAGGATGGCCCTAAATCCTGAGCATGTACAGTGGGGCGGGGGCCTTCTTGCACCACATCCTATAGGGTGGAGACAGCACAGATATTATTAGATCAGAGCATTGTCACTTACGGCAATGAACTGAGCTCTGTTAACCTGTTGATTTAGATACATGAGCCTCAGACAGAAGACTAAACTGAAGGAGCATCTTGGGGGCTGCCCATCATCCACCCAGGGCCAGCTCTTCAACGTCTGGCTTGCAGACATGTGGTGACTTCTTTCTATATTGCCCAGCTTCCCAGAGGTGGACAGGGAATGGCTGTGGAAAGCGATGGAAAAGCTTCACCTTGTTTTTGTGTACAAATACTGGGGGGAAAGGCAGGCTGTCACTCCCACATAAAAAGCTGTAATTACTAGCAGCAGAACAGAATTCTTCTGTTGTCCACCTTTGCGTGTGTTTTGTAAGGACCATGAAGAATCAAAGTGCTCTGCCAATGGTTTCAGGCAGACACAGAACTCATAAAATCTGTTCACTTATTTTAGTCAACATGGCTCCTTAAGTGGGTGGACAGGCCAAGTTTCTCCACATAAATCAATTTCCAATTTGGGTCCTTTTGGTGTTGCCCTATGGATCGCTGCTTGTGACCGGAAAAAAAAAAAAAGAAAAAAAAAAAGGCAGACTGGCGGAAAGGTAAGGACTCGGTATGGTTCAACTTTAAAACAAGCAGAACTTGGCCAACCACTGCACCTTGTTAGAACAAGCAATCATGTCCGTGAGATTAGAGCACAGGTTAGTATTCAGGTAAATTTGGAAAACACAACAGAAAACAACAAAATTCAAAAGGCACTTTTGAAGAGTGGTTTGCTTTTTCCTTTGAAAGTTATCGCTTTAACGAGAGGAATGACTAATCCCAACAATGAGTGCTTGAGTATTTCCGTGCAGGACGCGCGGTGCTAACATTTACTGTACTATGATATTACTCAGAATCTTAATAAACCTTAACGTGGAGATTTATCTGCCTGATGGGTGGTGGTGTGGGCAGGCAGACAGGGCGCACAGACACTCCACTGTCCGAGCAAACGTAATCTCTTAGTGGTGAATTAAAATAAATTACCCTTATCTCCAAAGCCGACTTCTCACTTCTTTACTTTCTAAATAAGCAGCACGTCAACTACTATTTTAGGCTACCCTGAAATTGAATACAGGCCAATATAAAAAGTCCTGCGCTTAAAAAACCAAACCAAACCAAACCCCCAAACCCCACACACTCACTGATAGCACTTCATTCAAAATGCTTAAACAACGAGAAAATGAAGGCAGCCCTGCGCGCCCCTGTCCTCATTTCCGATAGGCTCCGCGTGCTGGCCGCGAAGGGCCGAGGGGCCCGGATCCAGAAGTCCTGGGGCGCGCGCGGGGGTCTCGGCCTCCCCGCAGGACATGCGGGCGGCCGCGGCTCACCCTCCCGGCGCCTCCCTCGCCGGCCGTGGCGGCCGAGCCCTGGATGTGGTCCAGCAGGTGACCGGGGGCCCTGCGTTTTCTAGGAGCCGCAACCTCTCAAGTGTTTTAGGCGCAGGAAGCCCCAGATCCTCCTGGGCCCGACTCACTCCAGGAAGTCACCCAAACCCGGGATGCGCCGGGACCCCCCACCCCCACCCCCCGGGACCATCTCCTGCGTCCCCAGACCCTTCTCGAAATTAGGGCCGCTTGGGCGCCCAGTGGCAGGATTCTCCTGCTCCCAGGCCCGTGATTCCTTTCAAAAACAAAGCAAGCGAAACAAGCCTGCACGCCCCCACCCACCCGCCCCGGCCGGCTCGGCGACCCCAGGGCCTCGGCCCAAGTTCGCAGCCGGCTCCGCGCGTCACCGCGGGGCCCATTCCGCGCCTTGCCGCGGGCCCCGTGTCCCCACCGTCTCCAAAGCCACCCGGCCACCCGAACACGAGTGGCACGCAACCCAGATGCGAGACCCCCTAATCCTAGGAATAGCCGCCACCTCACGTTGACCCCCCGATCCGGACCTTGGGGCTACCCACGTCCCCCGGCAGGTTTCTGGGTACCCCGGGAGAGGAGATGGCGCTGGAGCGCGCTCTCCGTCGACCCCCCACCCGCCCGCCCGGGACCCAGCTCTTACCGCGCCGCTTCGGGCAGGGCCGGCGCACGGTCGGGAGGCGGCAGCTCCGGGCCCGGGCTCCTCGGTGTGCGCGGGGCGAGGGCGAGCGCGGCGGAGCCGGGACGCGGTCGGGGGCTCTCCGGGAGGCCGGCGCGCGGGCCGGGGTCGTGGGAGGGCGGGCGATCGGGCGGCTCCGGGCGCTCGGGGCTGGGGCGACGCCGCGATCCGCACCGCCGCTGGAGGAAGTCACCGGCCCGGCCCCTTCGCAGAGCGCTCTTCAGGATCTGGAGGAGGAGGGCGGAGGGCGGAGGGAGGAGGAGGAAGGAGAGAGGAGGGACGGGGGACGCAGAGG
>PVJL010011267.1:0-5000 GCA_004026885.1 Lyroderma lyra
TTCTTGTCCCACCAAGTACCTCGCGATGACGAGCAAAGTAGATAAATCGGCAACATTACACTTTCACTGACCTGCATGGAAAAGAATTTACTTTTTCTAATTCTATCTACGACTACAGCTTCAACATCATCAGACATTTCCTGAATTCAGTGAGACACTGTATTGTTTGAAAAAGAGATAGTGTTGATTTTGTGGACATGTTCTTCCCCAAACATGTAAAAAACAGTATCCTTAATACAAGGAGAAAAATCTTTAACAATGGTGTGATTTTTACCACATTTAGCTGTGCAATAAGCGGTACAATATGAAGCCTCAGCTACATTCTCGTTGTCTTTCTTTCCTGACATCAGGTATGCAGTAACAGTTGGACGCTTTTTTAAGCACCAAAAATAATGTATTTCTTTGTTTTTATACAAGGGATGTTTAGTTCCTAAATGTCACATGAGTAGAGAGGATTCCATGCAATGTTGCGTGGTATTTCCCCACACACAGCACCCAGGACAGCCATCGCCGCCTGCACATGAACGCCCACGTGCAGCACGCTCTCCAGGAGCCCCGTTCCTCCTGGGCACGGTCTGAGGCCGCACCTTTTGACCATCTCCCGGCGGGGGTGTACTCATAGCCGTGGGCACGTGTTGAGATCTACTTGGTGACGGGTTATCATCCATATCAAGTTTTGGTGTTTTAACCGTTCCTATTTTCAATCACTGATCCATAACTGACAGGCTTAAAAATCACTGACAATAGTAACTGAAACTACGTTGAATATAAATTTAAAAACCTACTTGAAAAGAAATAATGGAAGACAACACACTTTTACTCAGTCAATAACTAAACTGATCAAGCCATCTGGCCACGGATGTGTTTCTTTCCATGTTTGGGGAGGTTGTAGAAACATCTCAGACGGGTGGTTCTGAAACTGTGTAGTGATTGGTAGAAGAGCGGTTTGGGGGAGGGGTTATAGCCATCCTCTACCAATCATCATTCATTAACGTGATCTAATTTCCAAGTGTCTTCAGTAACGGTGATTCCAATTTAACATTTATTGTCCTATAACTAATGTTTTGCATTTTTTTACTTCACTTGCCTTTTCCTCATTACTGATTAGTTCTTGCACACCCCTGAACAGCCCAGCATGTACCCCCGGGGGTACACATACCACCGCTTGGGGAAACAATGGCCTGGATTGTTTCATTTTATCTCTACTATACCCTGTGAAACCAGCACTTTTCATTGATTAATTGATCTTTTTATCTAGCAAGATAGCAATGAGAACGACTGAGGACTCATTTCTCCCTGTAAAGATGGGTAATCAGTGCTCAGTGCCTGTTTGGTAAGAAAGCTTTCCCTGATCAAAGACTTTGATCAGATTTAGAATGTCAACTGGGGCATCTGCTTTCCCTCGTGGTTTCTTGATTCTTACATGTAAATTGGGTGGACTACACCAGACTGCCTGATCAGAGTGGATTTTGCTCACTGACAGGCCACCTTTTCACATACACATTTTCGTCTGTTGAGACAATCCAGAAGCCAGCCCCAGGGTCCCTATTGGCTCATTCCTCTAATGAAGCAAAGCTGTCCACCGCCTAGAACGCTGGTCTCAAAGGGCATCCTGTTCTGCGGCAGTGACCTCTGTGCAACCCTGCAGGGCGTCCTGGCGTTTGCGTTGCGTGCAGAGGCAGCTGCGTGGTGCACGCTCCAGGCTGCATCTGGAGAGTCACATCACCGTGCAAGGTGAGCTCATTCGTCATCTACACCAGGCACTTGCGGGGCTGCCGGGAGCGAGCAGCATCTGGAAGCAGGCAGTGAGAAAAGCGCAGAAGGGAGTCAGGGGCCTGGAGTGGGGGTGGGGCTGGGGTGGGGGTGGGCGTGGGGGTGGGCAGGGGAGACGGGGAGCGGGGGTGCCACAGAATAGGCTCCTGGGTCATGCTCTGTTTCTGATGGCAAGGCTTCCTGGGGACAGATTTGGGTCTTCAGGAGTCCCGGACGTCTCAGATCACACGTTAGAACACAGGTTGCTGCGGTCAGTACTCCCATATCCACGCCCTTGGGTAATCCCTTCCCACACTGACCCTGGCCGTGGCCATGGGCTGGGAGCATCTAGGACACAAGCACGGCTGTGAGAAGTGCATGTACACTGGGGCTTGCTTTCTGGCTCTTAGCATCTGCGACTATCACGAGGAAAAGCCTGGAATAAACTCCTCCGCAATGAGAAACGCCATGGCAAGCGGCCCCGCCCGTAGCCGTCGTAAACTAGCCAGGCTCAGCTGTGGGCGACACCCAGTGCTTGTGGGTGACAAGGCTGCCCATCCGGACGTGCCGCGCTGAGCCCAGCCGGGGGCTGCTTTGCACTGAGTTTGGGGACGGTCTGTGAGGCAGTAGAAGCTGGCTGGTACGTGCTGTCACGCTTGGCTGGCCTGCGCATCCCAGGAATAACTCCAGTCAGTCCTCTGCGAGTGCTCTCAAGACCCCCTCCGGGAAGTTCTGCTCTCAGACAAGCAAGTGCTTGTACAGTGGGGCAACCTGGTACGTCACGGACTCTACAAGTCCCTCCCTGTGACTTGTAGAGAGAGTAGTAAGGTGAGGTGGGGGTGGCGACGCCTCCGAACGTAGCCGAGCCAGCAGGAGGGCCTGGCTTCGACACAGCGGAGATTTGAAACCAGAGGTTCCGGAAACGCTGGAGCCGACATGGAGGACATTTTGACCGTCCCGGGCCCGTGGGCCCTGACGCTCTTGTCTCTTCCATATTATATAGCGCTTCAAGGAACGCCATACCCAATTCCTGGGTCCCTTCTCAAGCTCCCAGTGTTTTCAGTGTCAGTTGAGGTGGTGATTGTGGATGAAGTCAAGGGAAATACAGTATTTGTGATTGGACCCTGTAGAAGTCATTCATTCAGCAAATACTCGGGGAGCCCCTGGTCTCTGCCAGGCCCCGCGTCCCTGCGTCTGAGAGTGCAGCACGGCGAGGGCCCACAGTGCCGTGGAGCCCGGGAGCGAAGGCCGTGTGGCCGCAGCAGTGGTGCGAAGGAATTGGAGCCAGGAGCCCAGGGAACCGGGCCAGAGCACAGAGGGAGTGGTTCTGGCACGTGGGCCGCCGAACCATTCGCGCATTTCCCTGGCAAAGCCTGTGCTGCGCAGTCGTAGTGAGGGGACGGGCCCTGTACCCACGGCCTCAGACTCGAACCGGGTAGGACTAAGACTTCGTGGGGTGAGAACGCCTCACCTGTGACATTGTAATCCTCGCGACAGCCTGCATGCAGCCATTAAAAGTTTTTCGAAGTTGCTCCTGACTTCTCTGTATCTCTCTCTTGAGGTGTTTTTCCTCTAGAAGGATCTGTCACAGGAAAGGGGTCATGGATCTCTTCTCCTCTAGGAAGTTTGTCACCTTATGGGATGTAGTTCATTTAGTTTCCTTTCCTTTTGTTTGTTTGTTTGCTCAGCCATCTGGTGATTTTTAAAAAGCTCTGATTCTGTAAATTAACTGGTTTGTTCTCGCTGTTAGCCTAATTTTTTTTATACCCACCATCTCTTGGTGTAAGGAGAATATTTCTCATATGGAAGATAAAACTTGTAATGCATTTTTTGAATGAATAATGAATGACTAAGTAGATAAATGAATACACAGACAAATTAAGAAAAGAAGAGCAAGCTTGTTTCCCAAACCAAGCGCCCCAAAGGAAGCACGTTTCCATTGTAAGTCTGTCTGATAAAGTATAAGCAATTAGGGGTACAGCGGTTACCCAGCACCCTCTTACCCCACTGGCTGCCCTTTCAGCCTGACTCCCCATGCCTGTTTCATGAGTCTTCCCCAGGCAAACCTGAGCACGTAATCGGGCAGTGGAAAGAATACCTTGAATCCACAGGGGAAATGCTGTGTGGCCAACCCTAGTACATGAATGCATTTATTTGGTACATGTGTGCTTGTGGACTAAGCACATCTCTACGTTTCTAACATTCACCATCAGCTCTATAATGTAGCAGCAATTATCCCCATTTTATGATGGTGAAGGTGAGAGTCAGAAAGTTCACCGAGCAGGTGAGATGTTTATCTGGGATTTAAATCTTTGCTCCTTTTACTAAGCCACAAATTCAAATTATTTTAATTCCATGTAGCTAATGCTGTAAGGATTTAAACAAGCACTGTCCGTATAGACAATCCTGGAGATAATTTGTACAAGGCTTGTTTGATTTCAGTGAAGAGGTTAGGTCCACACTGATAGTAAATAATGTATTCAGCCTTGAACCCTGGAGTTCGGAGTCAGGTTTTCCTTCCAACACATCTCCCTGTCCCTCCTGTTCTCTTTTCGAAGGCTTTGAATGGTGACAAAAAGCTGGTGAATTTACCCTGCCACAAATCTCTGGTCTCTGGTGAAGCAATAGCAATGCCTGCTGCTTTAATGAGCTATTTCCACAGGCCAGAACCCCTCACCTATTAAACATTTACGCCACGGTAGACGTCACGTAACCAAACGTAGGGTTCATGGTTACACTCTTCAGCAGGAGGGAGTCTAGTTTTGTTGGAGGGGAAGCTTATTAACCTCAGCATTTTTTTTTTTTTTTTGGAAAACTTGTTATTTTAGGATGTGCAAGGTTCAAAAACGCCAAATGTCATACTAAGATAGCTGCAAGCAATTAGAATTCAAAGGTCACCATCTTGTTTAGATTTAGAGCATGGCTGCAGCATTCTCCTCTCCTGTCTCGCTGAGACCATTAGTCGGCCCTGAAACAGCCATTCATTTGTAAAGGCGAAGTGCCACTCTGGGTTTGACGGAGCATGTCGCCTGCACGCGAAGGCTGCATCAGAGCCAGTGGGACCCTACCCCCCGGTCAGACCGCGGCCGCCACGTTGCCGTCTTTTGCTGTGTCCTCCCTCAGGACTCCACTCGCTATGACACCATGCAGGTGACGTCTCCCTGCTTCCCTAGTCGGGGGATGGGCAGGATTGTGGCCGTTGGCATCCCTGTGAGTTAATGATTTAAAATAATTATGTTCTTCTCTTC
>PVJL010011267.1:7500-23763 GCA_004026885.1 Lyroderma lyra
GCGTGTGAACCATGGCGAAAGCTCTCCTTTCTGTCACTGTCGTTCACCATTCTCTTCACCCAGCCTTGTCCACGGGGATTCATCCCTATTTAGCAGGCACTGAGCGAGGGGCTGTGCCTTCGTGTAAGGGCCCGATGGTGTCGGCCTCTCCTTAGTGTAATCACATGAAGTGACCGGCACACGCCTGTGAGCCATTCTGATTCGTGCGCAAGGGCACTCAGGTAGCTGGGGACCGTGTGGTCTGGAAGAGTGGCACCCTTTTACCAGCTGAGACGTTGAGAAGATGAACACATAAAAAGAAGGGCAACCTGGACTCTCCGGGGCTGCACGGCACCCCCAGGCAGCAGAAACGTGGGTGCTCGGTGGGCGCCGTGCGCAGAGCGTGAAGCCGTGCGGAGCGGGTGCGACAAGCCGCGTCGGTGTCCCCTGCTGTCGTGGGGCAGCCAACATGCAACGCCAGTGGGTTTGGTCGTGTGGGACCCACGTGTGTATCTCCTGGTCTCACAGGGCTAAGCCCAAGGCGTCAGTAGGCTGACCAGAGGTCCCGTCTGAAACGGCCAGGACCCTTGTTTTCTGTCCCCTGTAAACAGGACGTCTGGTCAGTCCAGGTCTTAGGTAACAAGTCCGGAGGTCCAGACTGCTGGCACTGAACGGGAAACGTGAGTGTTGCATAACACACTGGGCTGGGGCCAGCCCACCCAGCCCAGGGGCCTCCCTGGGGAACTCTGCAGTCACGACACTCCGTTCTGCGTTTGACTTTATAGTAAAGCAGCGGGAAGCAGCGGGCAGCTTCTAAGCAGGACAGTGACACAAACAAAAATGCGTCTGGCCTGGCCTGGGACCGAGAGAGACTCGCGTCCGAGGGAGTGATTCGGGGTGCCTGCAGCGTGGTCGGTGTCAGGGTCCTGAAGCTGGGGCAGAGGACAGCAGAGGCGAAGGTCACGTACAGACAGAATCTTGCAACTGGCTCTAAACGTGTGATACAGATGTCGCGATTGGGTGGCTTGGGAGGGACAGTTGTCCCAGAAACAGACCCAATCCCAAGCAATGGGAGTCTGTTTGCGTATCGAATATTTATTTTGCTTTTTCTTCCCTGAGCGGGAGCTGTTGTACTGTCGGTCGATATGAACAACACTGTGTGTAGCTTCATCACCTTTGTTCTTCGAAAGTGCCATCACACTCCTCCTCCTGAGAGCGGTGGGGGGCAGGGGCGCGCAGGACCCCATGTGTGGAGAACGGCGTTTTAATAACAGGGTCTGGGAGGGTCCCTCACAATCTAAGCTTGCTAGACCCTCAGAAGCCATCAGGAGGGATCGGCTTGGCATGCCCTAGGCCCCCAGTTGTTCTCACTGGGATCTAACTGAGCTGGGACTGCTGTCCGCCGGACCACAGCGGCGAGGCCGGTTACTGTCTGACACCCTCTCAGCCGGGCCTCCTTTGTAACTGCTTTCATTTAGCATGCGACCCACCAAGAGAGGGGGGTCTGCCCCATAAATAGCACTGATGTCCCCGTGGGCTCATCAATGCCACCTTCACCTGGTGGACCAAGCACCAGGCACACAATTGCAAAGTGGGTGCCAGTTCCCGGGATGGACTGCTATGTGACAAGTCAGCCCGCGATACAGGGGCTGACGGGTCGGTAACCGGGCAGGGCCGGGCGGGTGGGGCTTGTGTCCAGTCCACGTGGCAGGGAAAGTCCCCACCGCCCCACGGGACACGATACAGACGTGGGGCGTTCCGCGTGCCGTGTCCGTCCTGCCCTTCGGGAGCATGTGGGGGCTCGGCCCCGTCCCTCCAGAAGTTGTCCTCTTCCCTTCTGTATGAGTCTGGGGCTGCCGAGTGGACACACGACATGCAGGAGGGAACTGTGCGGTTCAAAGCTGAGACTGTGTCCACACATCACCTCTGAGACCGGAGTCCCCACACCCTTTACGGGATCGCGATCGCAGTTGCGGTACCGGATGAAGCCCCGAATGACGGCTGGCCCGGGGCGGCCGCCCGCGTGCGAGTCCAGCTCCCGAGGGGGCTCCGCTCCCACCGGGCCTGTGTCTGGCAGCCCGTCCCCCGTCCTCGGAGGCAGCCGGCCACGTGGCTTCCAGGGCGACCTGCTGCCCCAGCCCCAGCCCCTCCGCGTACTGGGCCATTTGTTTCTCTGCGGCGAACAGCAAACCTGTGATTCCCTTCCATCCCGAGCGACCTGCGCTACTGTCCTACCCACCTTCTGTGGCTTCCCATTGTCACAGAAAACCCTTCCGGATGTTTCCAAACCCCAGACGGCGGCTAGATGCTGGGCCATTTCCATGTCCAGGGAGCCCTGGGCAGAGGGCGCATCTGGCCCGGACCCTCTGGCTGCGCCCGCCCCGACGCACACCACTCCGGGGCACGCAGGGTCACAGCGTGGGCACGGGGCAGGGAGGGAAGCGCCCGCCCCCGCTCTGAGCCGACCCAGAAGCGCTCACGGACTGAAAGACGGGTTCCGGGTGGGGTGTGGTGACAGCAGGGCGGGAGGAGGAGGAGAAAAGAAAGGAGGAAAGAAAACAAGTGCTTACAGGGCCCTTGGCACTGGGCAGACTTTAAGCAAACCGTCCCTCCGTCATGGCAGTGCTTTTACACCAAACACGTTTTTGGGCGTCTGGCCCAAGTGCTGAGGACTTCCGAACCCCGGACGAGCCCGTTTCCCGCTCCGTGGGACACTGTGGTCAATCAGATAACGCCTTTGTCCGGTTCCGACTCGGTCCCTGCACAATGGGCCCTGTGACTGCGATCCCGGAGGAGCCGAGTGGCGTGTGTAATCTCCCCCCCCCCTCCCCCCGGTCACTTTATCTTCCAGATCTCGAGTCATTCTGCCACCGAGCGTGCAGCAAGCGCCGTGTCCTGCTCTAAGGTGATTTGCTGAAGAAGTTTTAGTCTGAAGTAATGCACGAGCAATGCCAGAGGGGATCAAAAGGGCAATTTATTTTATCAATGCACATTGCTCTCTTTTGCTTTTATACTTATGAATTAATTGCTTATTTCTTGTAGCTACTAACATTTAATTTTAGCAAAGTACAACTCACCGATCGAGACAAGCAGAGCCCACGGGGGGAGAGGGTGGAGTCTGGTTCAGCCTGACCTTCCTCATCTCCTGCTCGGCCCCCGATTCATTTCTCTTGGCATGGAACTGGACGCACAGGAGAGTCCCATCTGGGTGTTAATTAGGATCTTTACCTTGAGTATGTTTCCGACAGTGTTTGCATATAACTCTTTCCTAATAAAAAAAGTTTGAAAACCTTTAAGCATTCTTACTTATTATACATTGCAAAGGGGGAAGATGGGGAGAGAGGACCCACAGACGAATGCACAGTGTAGGAGGAGATTCGACGGATAGTTAGGAGGAAGGTGTCCTTAAACAAGTCAAGGACAGTGGTTGGGGTGTCAGGAGAAGAGACATTTCTGGTCCAGGATGGAAACCTGAACCTGTGATTTAATTCCTTGCTGCTACATATGCCAACGGAAGTGACGAAAACAGTACCACAGGGAAGACGTGCAAGCAGGCCCTGGCCATGCGGGAGGGTGGTAGACACCGAGGGACTCGTTTAAGATGGGGTGCAGGACAGACACACGTGAGAGAGGGACTGACACACCGGCAATCCCACGCTTGCACGGGAAGGGACTACCTGGGTGTGGGGAGGGAAGTCTCAGCTGAACCCTCGTAACAACTTTGGGCTGAAACAAAATGAGCTGGGGGAAAGACTCAACAAACAGATCACAGAAATGGGCACGTGATGACCTTAACAAGGAAGACTGAGAATTGTTCAGGACGCTGCATCCTACCAGGGAATAGGACAGTGACAACATTACCACTACCACAACTGCTAACGCTTACATGTTGTCCAGGGGGCAGAGGTATTCGGATTTTGCAGATGTTAACTCATTCGGTCATCGTAACACACCCACCCGATGGGCGCGCAAAACTGAGTCACAGATACTAAATTATGACAGGCAAAGAAGAGGTGATATAATTATTTTTCTGGACAAATAGATTTAATAAACTATAAATAGAAATGGTAAGAGCTCTAATTATATGTAAGTAGATTTTCTATAATAACTTGTTAAAAAATATAGAGAAAACAGCCCCTTACTAATAACAATAGAGATATAAAGGCTATAAGAAGAAACTTAATGAGAATACGCAGGATTTATAATGAAAGTCCACAATTTTCCTGAAGGACGTAGAGAAACATGTGAGTAAATGGAGAGAAATAACACATTTCTGAAAGGGATCCCCTCATAGTGCAATAATGGCAATCAATCCTCTTATCACTACCTGATTAGGGTTTTGAGGAGGAAGACTGGTTATAACTAAAGTATTTATTTTGATTTTAGTTTTAATTACAGAAATAATACACGAATCTATAATTTTATGGTTTTTAAAAAAACCATGAGTTATAAAAGTTGGCCTCACTCTTGATCATCACACACTCACCCTCTTCTTGCTGGAGGTAACTATCAATTTATTGTGATCCTTCCAGATAGATCTATTTACTATCTATGTGTATTAGTAGGAGTAGATAGAGATAGGACTTTATAAGTTTTCCCTTTTAATAAATGATTTCACACTGTACAGATTTTATAATCACTTGACATTTTTACTCAATAATACACCTTGGAAACGTTTTCATTTTAGTGTCGAAACACCTATCTCAATCTTTTTAACATTTGCAGAATATGAAACAGTAGGGAGATAATGTACTGTTTCTGCCTTGTTTGTGGTTTTGATTTTTATCATTTCCCTATTGATCAACATAATATGACGAGGGGGTGATGAGAGAAGGGGTGCTTTTGAAAATGAGATTTGGGAGGTGCACTCGTGTTGGTAATGACAACATGTGGGCTGTTGCCATGGAAATGAGTGTCTGAGTTAGACTGGAACCCTAGATGAAGGAGATAAGACATTGAAAATCTAAAGCATAAATGGATTATCCACAAAGGTATTAACATCATCAAGAATGTGGAAAGGTAGAGTGACAGATAGCAAGACAGTACTCAGGCGCTAAATCTTCAAGGACCGAGCCGGAGTGATGCGAGAGCATTTGATAATTGCTTCCAGGAAGTAGTCAAGTCAGGTGGCAACACCTGAATACATGGGCTTCACAATAACGGAGGTTTGGTTTAAGGTTTGCCTAGTGCTGTTTGATTTCTCAACCATATATTTCTGTTACTTTGATGAAAATACAATTAATTAAAATAAACTAGACATCAAAATATGGCTGGAGAAAACCTAGATCCGTTTGTCCAGTGTTAGGATAATCCCAGGAGGTAAGACACGCACGGATTATTCAACAAGTCATGTAAGAATAAACAGCAAAGCACTTAAGCAAACAAAGTTAGATACGTATTTCAAATCAACTTTCAAAGATTATTTCATACTGACCCAAGTTTTAAACATAGAAATGAAACTACTAGGAGTAAATGTAGCTAAATACTGACATGGTTTGGAATTTAAAAGAAAGTCTTCTTGCACTATGACTACAAGAAGCCACTCAAAATTAACAAAATCACAATTACAAAACAACCTGAGAAAAGTCTGCTTCCAACATGGGGCAGCTACGTGCTATTTATAGTTTAAGAATTGTTATAAACCAACAAGGAAAATGTGAGCACAATTCAAAACAAGTGAAGCGTATGAACAGGCAATTCATAGAGGCAAAAACAGAGATAACCAATTAGCATACATTACAGGATTCGATGTCACTGGAAGTCCAAGTTTCACCAACTGAAGCCACTATCAGCTATAATTTCCATCTACCAAATGTTCGAAATGTTTTCCATATTTCCAGGGCCGGTTAAGTACGAGAGAGTGGACAGACACCGGATACATTTCTGGTTGTGGCAATCGGTACGAGAAGGGAGTGGGCAGTGTGGGGCCCATAACTGTATTTTCCAAGTACTTTTATTCATTGGATAAGTGATTCCGTAATAAAAGTGTTTTTAAGGAATGTCTGAGGATACAGAAATTAATTAATTTGTAACAAGCCAATTGTATGAACTGGTATAGAACATTCTGTACATATTTTGTGCGATCGTCCTGAGGAGAACAGGATTTTCTGCCTTCCGGAAATTCAGAGAAAGTACAATTATTTGATTTTATTTTTATTCCTTTCATTTTTATGTAAATACTCATGTAACTTGCCACACATTAGGCTTAGCACACTTTGTGATGAAGCGTTCGGAAATGACCCGCAAGCATGGGGGAAACAACGAGATGGAAGGAGGCAGAGGAGTGAGAGAGCTCTGCTGACGTCAGCCAGGTTCGTGACATGATTCACGTGAAAACAAAGAGCCGAGCTTCACAGCGATGACGTGGGAACATGCCGTGTGGTTTAGCTGAGAGGCGTCGAGGACTTGAGCCCCTGGGAGTGCGCAGGAATCACGGGAAGGGGCTTGGAGTTTAGAGGTCCAGCTTTGCAGCAATCACCATAACCCAGACTGAGTGTTACAATCTTCACATTTTTGTTATTTTTATTCGTCATTCGGTGTGCGCTTTCTATTTTTGTATTAAGATAATATTCTTTTACTCGAAAAGTACAAGGCAGTAAGGTTTAAAAGGAAACACACAGGAAGTATTTCCTGCAGGGCCTTTTACAAGCTACTGACATTACTGGACCTGGTTTTCATTTTTGTGTGTAAAAATTTAGCTTAGCACCCTGTGCCCATATGCACTCCTCACTGTTGCTCTGGATTTGACACCGAGCCTCCTGGTTCATCGGAGGCAGCTGTCTTGTTCGTTTTGTTTTGACAACTGGAAGCCCGGGTCCTGGCTAAGGACTTGCAGTTAGAGGCCATAAGTGGTTTCATACTGCGGGGAGAAGTGGAAGCCTTGCTGGCCTTTTACAAGCTGTCATTAACCCCCCTCACCCCCCAAAAAAACGCTCCACGGGATTACTTTACGAGAGTGCAAACTCCGAGGCGGGCACCACTGGCTGGGAGTCATGAACAACAGAGGTGACCCACTGTCCAGCCCCCGCATTCACGGATGGCCTTTCAGAAGCACCATTGCTTCCCCATAGATGAATTCAGGCCCTTAACTCTCACCATCCGTCATGGTTAGTTTGGAAATTAATCAAACTTCAAGGTCAGTCTCCACGATCTTCGCTGCTGTGATGGGCTCTGATTACTCGGCGATGCTTAAGGACCCGAAAGGCCTGACCGGTGCCGGGCGGGCCGCAGAAGGCAGGGCCACGCGGGGGCAGTGCCCGCAGGACCACAGGCACAGGGCACGTTTTTCAAAAGAACATGAATTATTTTTTTAAAAAAACTAAAGTAAAACAGTGACTATCATAGAAAAAATCTTAAAAGGAGCCGTGTCTGAATGGGCAGGATGGTCTCTCTAGGAGACTCGTTGGATTTACATGTTGGTGATTGAGAGTCTGCCAAGACCTGTTTGTCAAGGCCACCGTGGGTGCCGCTGACGTAAGAATCAAGTTTCCCTCAGGGTCATAGGCACCCGGAGACCTTCGGGGTCCTTTTCTTTTCGAGGCCAGCGTCCCTGTGAGCCCCTGGGGGTGAAAACAAAAGGCGGGCTGAGCCCGGAGAAGCCAAGTCTCACTTCCTTCGCCTCCCCTTTACCTGCCGTGCAGGTAGGACCACGGCTGCTACTCCTGCAGTACGACAACCTGTGACTTGGGTTCCTGACACGTACGTTTCCCGGTCTCCGGCATTTGTTAGTCCACAGTGATTGACCACAGTCTCTTCACAAGCTGTACTGACGTCCGGATGGAATGGGCTGGTCTGACTACCCCCGGAAGCATGAGTTTCGAGCGGCACGTACGTGCGCAGACGTCCCAGCATCCTATAGGGACTCGACATGGAAGCCGAAGAGCAAACCGTTGAATGGGGCAAAAGTGGAAACGAGCCTCAGCACCCTGACCTCATGTTCTCTTCACAACGGTTCCTACCCAGAATGCTCCCTGATCCCTGTGTCCAAGTCAGTCACGGGGTAGAAGAGAATTCCCCTCTCTGGTCCTGCAGACGTAGTCAAGCATGTCTGAATCCTAGGGTGACACGGTTCTTACCATTTTTATTCGTGCATTGAGTTTTTCATTCAGGTCTTCACGGTGTACTTACTGAGCACGTACTATGTGCCAGGCACTGTGGAAGGTATAAGGACAGGGTTACGCTGACGGCGGATAAGAAGCCTGCCCCGAGCAGAGCTTACTTTCTATGCCAGAGACAGATCATTAAAAGTGTAAGAACAAACAGTCCCAGATAAGTCAGCTTGTAGTGAGGGGCAGGAAGGAAAGAGAGCGGACCGTAAGTTGTGGGATGTCTCACGCGGGTAGAAGAAGGTCAGCAAAAGCCCCTCCGGAGAGGTGATGTTAACGCCGAGACACGGAGGATTGGGAAGAAGAACTAGACACACCAGGCTCACACGTAGTCCCAGGATGCTTTGTAAAACCGAAGTCGTTGATTGGACCACTCCGGCTGGTTGGGGCTGCGGTTCTCCCCACTCAGCCTCTCTCTCAGCCCCCCTCGATCTCCAAGGAGACCTCAGATCTCCTCGTGCCCGGCTAAGTCATGGACTCACTCCATAAACAGACTCCCCAAGAAACGGTCCCAGCTTCTGTGGGACAGTTTGAAAAGCACTGCTCTCCGTAGAGCCAATGGGCGAATTGCTTCCCGATCGTCCCACTTGGTTAATCACATAGGAAGACACACACGGATGTCAAGCTTTCCTCTTTATATCCTAAAATTTCAGCTACACAAAGCACAGCAGACCGTGTGTCTCCTCTGTTCTTCCTCTGGAGCTGTGGTGATCTATTCCCTCGCTGGGTGGCTGTACACACTGAATTAGAATGAGATGGCTAATGACAGTAATGAGTGTCTCTGAGGTGTCGTTAATGATAGTTAGCCTTGATTAAACGCTGAGAGGCTTCGCGTCCCACTCGGACATCTCATCTTGAGAGGATTTCCATTACCTCTGCCTGTCGTGCATTTATTCCTATTTTGTACGGTGCAAGATAAACCAAGGCAGATTATACTTTTGGGTAGTCAACTTCCTTTCCTCTTATTATTTTAATTCTACTGAAATAATTCAAAGAATGAACTACTTCAAAAAAGCAAAGTACTTACTTTACGCGATTTGCTGTTACTGCTGTGAGTTATGCAGGGGTGTCCAAGCACATTTGAGAAAATAATTTAATCAAACACTCCCATGGTATGACTTGGTGTGGGATGCAGCATTTGTGTGTGTAAAATACCTAGCCATTTATTTATTGTACACTGTCATTTAATTAGTGACCTACAGGAAATATTCCAGGTTTTCCTTACAGAATTCAGTTAAATGATATTTCATTTGTAACGAAAAGCTGAGAAAGTCGTGAATGATTCAAGTCCATCAATTGCCAGATAACTAAGAATGCATGAATTTTTCTTTAGGATTACTGGAATTCAAATAAATGTAAGCAATTTCCAGCTTTGATCTGGGCTTTAATTTTATCAGAACTCCATTTTACCTGCCTGTGCCCGGCACTTTAAGGACTAAGTTGTAAGTCACTATGTCAGGCATGCGTCGTAAAACGGAATGCAATGAATGAATATGATTGTGCTTGATAAATACTCAAGGTCAAGTAGACCTAAGAATGAGACGTTGTACATAACGGGTTGGTAGAGAACGATGGAAAAAAGCAAAAAGAAAACAGATCTTCAAGAAGTGGGGATGCCAGGAATGTATAAATCATTTCTTGATTTATATCATGTCTGTCCTAGTCAATTAAATCCAGCAATTAAAGAGAAGTCACCAAAGTTCCTATCCTGACTTCATGATTTAAAAGTCCTTGGGTAAATTTTCTTAATTTCTTTAAGACTCTTTTTAAAATCATCTGTAAAATGGAAATTAGGCAATTTACTGCACAGCGTTTTG
The DNA here is from genome assembly GCA_004026885.1 of Lyroderma lyra. Classification (NCBI taxonomy): domain Eukaryota; kingdom Metazoa; phylum Chordata; class Mammalia; order Chiroptera; family Megadermatidae; genus Lyroderma; species Lyroderma lyra. The sequence goes on from PVJL010011267.1 coordinate 17,402, forward strand.
TGTGTGTGGGTGGGTGAGAGAGAGAGAGAATTAAATGACACAATTCTACATAAAACACTTAACACCACAAAATAAACTATGTTAATAAATACCTGCTATTATTATTTTTGAAAAGTCACTGAAGGTTATCATCTGCCGGCCACTACAAGAGGTTCTGGGGACATAAATAAGGTAAAAGAGTCTGTGCTTTCAAAGGGCTTCCCATTTCAAAGCACCCGAAGCACACGCAGCAGCAGGGGTCAACGAGCTGCCCGTCACCCGCCAGAACTCTGCCGGGGGACCCGCGCCCTTTGCACAGCGGAGGGCCTGGCGAGGCAGAGTCCCGGGGTGCCTGCCACCGAGAAACGGGTGGCACGCTGAGGTCGAAGCGGCAGTGGCAGAGGTGGTGTTGAACCCGCCACCCCCCATGAGCAAACTGACACACACGTACATGGAGAACAGTGACTTCTGCAGGGCCACCGAGGGTTGAATGACCCGCAAACAAAGGACGGAGCAGAGACGGCCCGGAAGCCGTGGGAGCCCTCCAGGAGCTGCGGGAACTCTCTAGCGCTCCCTTAGTTTCTAACCCTAAAAAGACAGAGTGCTTCCTGCCCGAATTATGCGCCGACGTGGCTTTCCCGCGGCTAACCAGCCCAGCAGCCCTCCGCAGGGGCCCAGCAGCCCTCCGCACGGCGGGCCCAGCAGCTGCACCGCAGGGGCCCAGCAGCCCTCCGCACGGGCCCAGCAGCTGCACCGCACGGGCCCAGCAGCCCTCCGCACGGCGGGCCAAGCAGCTGCAGTGCAGGGGCCCAGTAGCCCTCCGCAGGGGCCCAGCAGCCCTCCGCACGGGCCCAGCAGCCCTCCGCAGGGGCCCAGCAGCCCTCCGCACGGGCCCAGCAGCCCTCCGCACGGGCCCAGCAGCTGCAGTGCAGGGGCCCAGTAGCCCTCCGCACGGGCCCAGCAGCCCTCCGCACGGGCCCAGCAGCCCTCCGCAGGGGCCCAGCAGCTGCACCGCAGGGGCCCAGCAGCCCTCCGCACGGGCCCAGCAGCCCTCCGCAGGGGCCCAGTAGCCCTCCACATGGCGGGCCCAGCAGCTGCAGTGCAGGGGCAGGGCCAGCGCCAAGGCGCATTTCTCTTCCGACACGAGTTCTGCCACCCGCCCGCTTGAGAGGGGAAGCGGCCCTGGGCAGCTGGGTTTAATGATGCTGTTTGCCTTTTCTAACACTCAGTATTGAGTCGCTGTTATTTTAATTTAATCTTGAGCCTCGTGAGTTAATTCATTACGAAGGCTGCGATGGGGTGCGGACAGTGTGGGGCAGTCGGGAAGGATCTATGTCCATTCCCAAATAACTATGATGCCATCTCAGTGTTCTGTTTTAGGAGACATGCTGGAGTCAAATTCTAGGTCCCATACATGCTGGCTATCTGACCCTGGATAAAGCATTTATCTTCCAGGAGCTTTGGTTCTCTTGCCCGTGATAACGACGACATGAGCCCACAGGTGTCCTGAGGATTAAGGGGTGTAACACAGGCAGGTGGCATAGCAGCTCAGCACACGAGCAGGTGACACGCGGCTCCTCAGCGCGCTGCTCTAAAGTACGCTGGTGAGGGCACTTGACTGCCAGCCCTTGATGTCTGCCAGCCTCTGAAGCACCAACAGCTACACCAACAACCTGTATGTTAGCAGCAGAGCTTCAGGAATCTTCTGGAAAAATGACTCTCTCACTCACTCAGCAGAGCCATAACTCCTCTGCAGTAAAAAGAAATGCAGTTAAAGGGGGGCCATTCAGTTCTCCTAGGATCACTATCCCCACACAAGAATAGTTCTTAGTAATTAGGCTGCCTGAGAACCCCTCACATTGACTCAATTCCTCAGAAACCAACCAACCAACAGAACTGGGGCTCCCTAGCCCTCCTTAGCACGCCTACCTTGCAGCGGGGCATAGGTGCTTCCCAAGGCACTCTTGCACAGGTGACAATTGCTCCCTCCTGCCCGCTGTCCCTGCAAGAAACCTATCACCCTCTTCTCCAACCGCTGACTCAGACGTAGGAGCCTTGGTACTCTAAGAAGCTCCCACAGGGCTCTTCAGTGACATGTGTCAGATGAGGACAGATGCCCTATTATGTTGGAGCTCAGAATCCCTGACCTAGCTAAACAGAATTACATAATCTTTTATTAACTTACTATGAAAATGTATCAGCAGAGCTCATTAATTTCTAAAATTAAATCCACAGGGGAACAAATTTAAGGCACCATTTTTCTATGAATTTCTGATGGCCTGTATTACTTATTTCAGCAGAGAAATTGGCTCAGGTGGCCAGTAGACATCTTTGTAGACACGAGAGACTGGGAATACAATTCCTGATGAAATCCATCTAGAAATGCCCAAGACGGAAGCCTGCCAGAGAGGAAGAACTGTCACCCTTTACTCTTCTCTGCAGGAGCTTGACAACACTTGACATAAAACCTGCACACGTGACTTCTTATTTAAACAGTTCAGAATTTTAAAGAAAAAAATGTCAATCACACAAGACAGGGAACCCAAAAGATCTGACTTCTGTATATCTTTTTCATCACTCAAAATGCGAAGGACTTGGATTTGAGAATGACAGCTGAAGTCAAAGGTTCTCGCTCATGCAGAGGTGAAGGGTCAGGGTGCTAAATTTCATCTGCACTCAATGTGAAGAAAGATACCGAGTCCTTGCACTGCTTTGGGGGAATTAGGTTAAATAAGTTAATTGTTGGGACTGTGAAAGTTGAAATGGGAGTCACATGGGAGTTTGCAAAATCCCCAAACTTCATTGTCTTTTTATTAAAATCACAAGCAATATTATTTATTGAGTGTGTACTGTGCAGTAGGTGCATTATAAAAACTACTTTTAATTCTCATGATTGCCCTGCAAAACTGACATGGCATTTGAAGTATAAACACTCCACCAGAGTTACAAAGCCCCGTTTTGTGAGCCAGTCTCTGATCCCAAAGCCGAAGAGGTCTTTTAAGCGGGGTACTGAGTGGGGAGACGCTTAAAGCTTACGTACCACGCTGCCCTCGTCACGGTGATGACTCTGACCCCAGCGCCCGCTTTAAATAACGTTGAAGACCGGCGAACATCAGGTATTCTGGCTCCTCTCTATTTAGTGACATTGCTACTTTTCTCTTTAATATTATGAATTGTTTAAATGAATACAGGGTAGTTATAAACGTGGGTCTTAGGTCAAGTATTTAAAAAGACTCAGGCACGAAGATCCAGTCAGGTATTCCCGGACCCATCTTCTTACAAGCACCGTCTGGTTCTGTTATTATCTCCACAGGTAAACAGAGAAGCTGCATAACAATTCCCAGGTCCTCTTTCTCCTCCCCACCCTCAGTTAAGGTCCTGATTTTCAGGTACTGGGCAGCGCGTCCCAGTCAGTCCTGGTTACATGGACAGATTGACTCCAGGAACATCCTCCGAACTGTTCTTTCTGCATTTGGTCCCCAAGGGGCACAGCCGTGGAAAGCACGGGGTTCCGGATGGCCAGAATGCACCGGGTCCTACAGAAGTTAGCTACAAGCGGGACTGTGGTGGCCCCTCATCTTGGGGTCCTGGACCATGCCCCCAGAGATGCGAAGGCTGAGTCTGAGACCCACTGTCCTCTGAGCCCTGCGCAGGGCTGGGGCCACATTCTGTGCCCAGTGCACCCCTGAGAAAAAGATGAGAAAATGTGCCTTTTCACTAAACTCAGAAACCCACGGATGACTGTGGAAAAATCTGTTTTCTTCATGCAGTGAAGACACAGGCTCAACTTGCACGCACATACTTTATAATATCCCTCATGTGTACTGTATGCCCTTTATATGCACAGGTATGTGTGCTTCATATGTATCGTATACATCTTCTTTACATAAACATGTAGCCTAGATATACTTTAAATCTGTTATATATTATATTTTCCTTAATAAGTTGTTGCACATTGAATTATCTTAGAAGAGCTAGTAAACAGTGTTATGAAGCTTTTAATCAAATAGAGTTATCTGATATAATTTAGGTTCAACTTACCTTTTGGTTATTAATAATATGATAGAGGTACATTACCTGTCGGTAGTCTGCATAGCACAGGCCTGCAACAGGTATTTGTTGAATTTTAATAAGTTAAAAGAGAAGCAGTCACAATTTAAAGTATATCTAAAACTCAAATGTCCTCTGACATAAGGATCAAGCGTCTCCACAAGCAAGGCCACCATCCGGCTCCTAAGCTACTCAGGGGTTGCTCCAGCCCCGCCCGTCAGCGCGGGCTTCACGGTTTAGGCCATGAGCAGGCGAGCAAATGCTATTTTTGTGTTCTCAGTGGAGGGGATGTTTGTTCAGAGACGTCACAAACAAAACGGTAAACCCTTCACCGAGTTGACGTTTGCTTCTCAGCTGACGCTGGGATCCCCGAATCACAGGGCCAACAGGGTCGTCCGAGACGCCGGGGGCCCCAGCGGCTGCACCGCCGCTCCTGCCCGCGGCCCTCCCGTCCCTCCTGCCATGCGGCGTTCTGGGGACCGTCCTGCCCCTTCCCCACGCAGCTCTGCAGCCTCCGGTCCACCCTCCCAGCCCCGGTCCCTGTTTTAGGAGCTCTGGGATTTGGGGCTGACGGAGGCTATGTGCAATACTCTGCCCTCCATGGCTTTCCGTGGGGTTCAGCATTCAGAATCGAGAGAGAGAATCCGTTTGGGTTGACTAGCCACCGTTCTAGAATCATCCAAGGAAAACCGCAAGGTTGCCATGGTATTCCACACCTCAGAGCACTTGCAGGACACGCACTTTGATTTGCGGGCGAGGGCCCCACCGCGTGCCATCCATTTGTTTGGCGGGGTCACACACCAGCAAGTGTAAGTGGCCCGCAAGGACGTCCATGTGAAGGCGGCTATAACTCATGAGCAAGGCCCCTCTATTGGGGGGCTCCGAATTCCTCGCAAGGGGCAGTGTAGCTGACCAGTACTGTGGGGCTTCATCAGGGTAATACAGGAAGCGCCACAGACTGACCTTCCTGTGTCAGCGACCCCCAGCAGCTGTCACGCCCCCCCAGGCCGGCCCTGAGCGTGCCCGCGAACGTCCCAGGGACAACGGCAGCTCGAGTTCATTGCATTTCTCGTCCCCTTCCCCACCGACTCCGGCTCGCTGTCTGCAGTGTGAAGAGCTGCGTTGTGGCCCGAGGCTGCAGGCCGCTGGCGGGGGTGCAGGCTGTGCTCTCAGGCCTGGGAGGAAATGCAGGGTTTCTGAGACGGCCGCGAGCAAGGGCTTGGTCAGCCGCCAGCCCGGGCCTTGAAACCGGCTCGCAGAACGCTGATAGCTGCGGTGATTATGACAATGTGCTGGGCATTTTGTCCTCTCAGAAGAGGCGGCTTGCTGTGTGATGACAAACCCTGGCGAAGCCCCTTCACTCTAATTGTGATCTGGAGTCGAGACGCCTCGCCTGCTGCTAGCTGCCGTTCACCGTCATCACGGGCTCTGCAAACGAGACAGTCACCCGTGGTGTCCAGCGCAGGACAGAACGTGTTGCTACACCTACAGACCGAGCTGTTGCTCGCGGACCCCCAGTCGTCGCTCCTGTGAGGACCGCAGACGCCCCCAGACATGAGAAGCAGAGGAGCTCGAATCCGACATGCGTGTGTCTGCGTAGCAGCAAGGAGACGCTCCTGGGCACTTTGTCGTGCTTATGAGCTGTGACCTAGAGAAATGTACCATGGCAGTGCCTTCTCATACCGTGGTGGGGGAGAGGAGTCCTGCCCCCCTTTCTGACCTCACCCCTCCCTGCCACAGGTAAGCAGAGTAGAAGTGACCCCGTTAGCGTGCCGTGAGGGTGACTCCAGAGCACTTTCATTCTGTGTCATTTACAGTGTAGCCCAACCCAGAAGGCGTGAGGACTCTGCCCAACACCCCATGTGGCACAAGGTCTCCCCGTGCTGAGGGGAAATCTGTGTGAATTTAGAGAGTTGCTCAATCTACTACTTTGGGGGGCATCTTTCCCCGGCTTTATAGAGTTTCACCCCATGCATGCACAGAGAAGCTTCTGCTCAGACCTTCGAGAACATTCTCTGCAGAAATCTGTTGTCCTCCCTGGGTAGCGCTTCCCGCTGTGTAAACTCGAGGGTCAGCGCCTCGAGTTCCGAACGGTCTCAACCCGGGACGACCCCAGGGGTCTGCCGGAGCCACTCCGGCGTTGCGTCGTGGAGACTGGATTAGCGCCACAGGGACGGACATTCCTTTCTGTCCATTTACTAAATAGTCATCGAACACTCGCTCTGTGGCAGCACTGCGTAATGAGTAACACTGCTGTAAATAACGGAAACGTGTCTTGGTCCCCACGACACCCACACTCTAATGTTGGACTTACTGGAAAGGCACCTCTAAGA
>PVJL010011267.1:23863-44074 GCA_004026885.1 Lyroderma lyra
CCGTGTACGCCGTGTGCCGTGTACGCCGTGTGTGCACCGTGTACACTGTGTGCGCCGTGCTCCTGTGTATAATGCGCACCCGTGTCTTTGCCCCGAGCTTTCAGGTTAAAAAATTATTTTGTTTTAATTTTTTAATTCAAATTTTTATTTGTTTATATTTAGGTACTTGTGTTTTGTATGTTAAAAAATTATAGCATTGATTTTTTTAACATAGTATGGTACAAAAACATTTTATGCACCAAATGATTACAATACCCAAGAAAGTATAAGAAATGTTATGATAAAATATTTTTATATGTTACAAAACCAATTTTCATATTCCAGGGCATTATTTTGTATATGGATATCATTATTGATTTCTAGAGTTAGATGTTTAACCCATAAACATACATAAAAGAATGAAAAACATTTACATAGACACGAAATTGGTACCGCCCATGCGTAATGCACATCCTTCTTTTTCCCTCACAAATTTGGGCAAAAAACGTGCTCATCATACACAGCAGAATACGGTACTGCACATCCCTCTGCTGCTGACACAAATAAGCCCTCTAATCACCTTAGAATTCTTGCATCATTCACTCAAGACCTGAAGTTTCGGGAGAAATCATCCTGTTGGCAAAATCCAAGTCAGTGCTCGCCCCGCGAGCGCTCAGAGTCTGGGAGAGGACGGTCAGGACCTCCGGGGCTCTGCGGTGGCAGCGGGCAAGGTCCCCACCGTGGTAACTGAGGGTGTCCTCGCAGAGCTGAGCGTTCCGTAGCAGGGAGACGGGATGTCACGAGGAAGGAGGGCCGTGGTGAGATGCCAGACAATCAGAGAACGACAAAATTCAGTCTAGCTGTGTAGACCCGTCGAGACCCACTGAGAGGGCAGTAGTAAGCAGCCGAAAGAGAGTAGAAGCTGGGTTCAAGAGTCCGAGAAGGACAACTGAAGGTCATTTGTTGGTTAGAGGAGACAAAATCAGCAGCAGGAAGGGGAGGGCTGATTCCGAACCACAAGTGGCTGGGAGGTCCCCGCACTCTTGCCGGCTCACTAGAGTGACCGCTGTCTCCCGGGCACCAGTGAGTGGTGGTCCATGAGGACTGGATTTATGGCAGATAGGACGCCTCTTCTCTACCTTTTGATTCCCATATGCGTTTACAACGAACCCATCATTAACCCAAGAACCAGAGTGCGTCTGCTCCTTGCATCCGGAAAAGCAGAACGAATCGTTCCCTGCTAAGTCACGGGGACGTCATGTAAAGGCCGGGAATGCTGGGAGTTCCCCGACTGTGTGGATTCCTCGGTCCCAGAGAGGGCGGGGGGCAAATGCAGTCTCGCTCGAACCTGCAAACCTTCCCCACTTACATGGGGTTGTTTTTCTGGGACTCTCTGAAGAGACGCGACAGAAGGTACCAATTGTTGGACGGTGGCTTCCACCTGTGTCCCCCGCAGACACGATTCGCTCGGGAGAAGTCGTGGGGCTGGAAGTTTTTGCTCCAATACACATAGAAACGAGATGCCTCACTCTGACATTTTGAGGACGCTGGTGACTTTTGCCCCCGCGGAGGGCTGGCCCAGTGCGTGTTCTCTCCACTGAGCAACGTCTCCCCGTGAGGACAACCAGCTGTGGGCCGGGAGTTGGAAAGTGGAGAGGACAATTAAAATCAATGACAATATTTAGTTGCCTGCCAAGCCTGCCCAGTTAGCAGCACCGGGAGCACCCTAGGCTAGCCGGGTGCTCGGCTGGGGACACACTAATTGCTTTTATTAATGAGGACAGCTCCCTTCTCTCCACAGATGTTTCCTGAACTTCCATCTCATGCTTGGTTGTTGAAGCGTCATTGCTAGAAGCCAAAGCACAATTACAATATTTTTCTCCTAATCAAAGGCAGCAGAGCAGATTTTGAAAGAGGAAATGGGGGAGGGGGGAAGTTGTATTTGAATTCCTTTAGGCTTTTTAAAACCACGAGCATTTTAGAGTGCAAAACCAAGTTATTATCTAATGAATTTAAAACAACCACGACGTGTCCCCCTGAAGTTCTCAGTGTTCGTGCTGGTGGGTGGTGAGATACCAGATTAAAGACTGGATTTGGAGCTCCTGTCCCCATTCCTGGGGAAAACCACTGTGTCTCTTGGTGTTAGTGGATGTCAGCGTCTTTCTGTGGGAAAGAGGATGATCAGGAGCGGGCTGTCTCACGGCCTTGCCCCTGGGACCCGATGAGACACCGTAGGTGAGTAAGGTGCTCGGCAAATGCGGAGGCTCTGGCCTGCGACAGTGAGTCTGCCCTGCACTCGCTGCGCACCCTCCCCGAGGAGGCTCCGGCCCGTCGTGAGCACGTGCCATGCTCCGGCCCCGTGCCCAGCATCGTGCTGGCGAAACGTAGTTCACGCCTCTGCTCTTACCATTGTCAAGGGCGCATGACACAGACAGACCGGAGCTCTGGACCATTAGGAAGGCACGCACCGCACCCATCACCAAGAACCAGCATGACCTTCCAGAACTGGAGGGGCAATTTTGGGGGGACGATTGTCCTCCTGACGGTATCTTCCCTTTAAAAGAAAATCACTTTTCCCACCATGTGGAAAGTAACAAGGAAGTATTGTGTGTGGGGACAATATTGCAGATGCAGATACAGGAGAAAGTGGATAATAGTGGGGGAAACAAAGCACTGTAGACTCTCAGGTACCCGGCGCCGTGGGGATTGGTAGGTGCCGGATGCGCGTAGGCAGACCCTTCGGTGTGCAGGTCCGTTGAGCGTGTCGGTGGCTTGAATTCTGGTTCATGGCGCGTCCACTGGAATAGCCTGATAAGGAAACACCGTAAAGGGAGATGAAAGAGAAGAGAGAGTGCTGGGAGGGTGGAGAGCAAATGAGTAACGACAAAGAGAAAAGACACTCAAGGAGGGAGATGTTAATTCAGCAAGGGGGGTCAAAAGGTACCGGAAATCGACTTAGGAAACGGCATTACGAAGAGAATCTCAGAATACAGAGAACCGCCTGCTAACGGCCATGAGGATCAGCTCCGGAGTTTTGCCAAAGCCAGCAGCGCAGCTGTGAACCACCTCGGACACGTGGCATGGCCCTGCGCATCTTAGACTCCCAGGCGTCAGGTCGTGGGGCCCAGAATGCACGCACTCAGCACTGTGACAGGAGGTACCCAATCACCCCCCCATCCTTGCAAACCTTTGCCCATGTACATCTACTAAATTTACTGCAGTTTGCATTTCTGCAAACACCAGCCACGAATGGCTCTTGTCAATGATTTAGAGCCGGCCACGCTTCACTGAAAGAAGTGGTAGCTCGTTGTTTTCATTGATACTTTTCCGATTGCCTATGAAGTTTATAGCGTCTTTTCTCAGATTTATCACTGCTTGGATTGCTCCTTCAGCGCATTTACTGTTTATAATCTTTTAAAAAATTATCCTATTGCATTGCCTTTTGTGTTTATTGATTTGTGGCAGCTCTTAGGCATTTTGAATATTAATTGGTCATCTGCTGAATGTGCTGAGAATACTTCTGTTCCAGTCTGTGGCTGGCCTTTTGTTCGTTAATGTATTCGAGAGATAGTGGCTGGACACGTGGTGCGATGGTTCCAGATCCCGGGAGCACAGCTGCGCGTAAGGCAAAGTACCGCGACCTTGGAGTTGACAGTTAGTGGGGCTCTGGGCACCAAGGTGCGGGAGGAAGGAGAGGGGCGAGCGTGCGCACTGCCGCGGCGTGCAGTGACAAGGCGGGGCCGTCGGGAGGTCCTCCCGGGACTGGCAGGAGCCGCTGCCCAGAGGCAGTACTCTGGTCTGAGGACACGGAAGCGTCGTGGCCACGCGTCTGAGACCGCGGGGCGGCCCGTGCGGCAGAGCATCCAAGGCCGAGGAGGGTGGTCGCACACCGGGGTGGCCAGGCGGCCGGGGCCTGGGAGCTTCACGGCCTTACCGGCCGCGGGCCTTCGTTTCCCCGGTGCATGCAAGCAGGTAAGGAGTTTGCGTGCAGGAGTGACGCCATCTGAGTCCCATTGGACGCGGATCAGGCCGGGTCCCGTGAGGAACAGACAGTGTCCGTGTGTCCGCAGGTGGGCGTAGATGCACACGGGGGTGTGCACGGGGGTGGCGGAGAGGTCATCTGGCTGGTCCCTGCGGCACGCAGTGGGTGACCTCATCCTCCTAGACCGGAGATGGCCGGGCCAGGGCGCTGGCAGTGGGGTGGTGAGAAGTCATCAGACGAGGGATCTGCTGTAAGTCAGCGGAGCCTGGGCACTCGGTTCTCGTCACCACCTGGTTGCGGGGGGCGTCACGAGTGCCAAAACGGACGAGTGCCACATTCACATTTTTCTCCACAAGGAATAATGTAAATAAACCTAACACCCCAAACCAGAAATACACAAAATTGACCCCAGCAGCTACGACCGCCAGGGGACGTGCACAGGACAAGAGCTACCGCGTGACTCACGTGAGCTTTTGGTTCGCTGGGAAGGGACGAGTCACGAGCCATCGGCACCGACAAGTTCTGGCTTGCGGGCCAGGCGCCAAACAAAGGACGCGGAGCAGGTCAAACCTTTCGCATCAACATGCGTCAAGTACCCAGTTTGGGGAATTTCAGAGCAGCCGAGGACCAGGCAGGGACTGTTATCCTGACCCGCTGCCAGGCTGGACACGGGCCACGAGGAGAGAGGACCGCTCCGGCCTAAAGGCCCCGTGAGTGCCGGAGCGCTCTGCTGAGATGGAGAGGACCAGGGGCCGAACGGGGGACGGCTTTTGTCCACAGGACGCGTGAGACGCCAACCCGGCACCTCCCTGGCGTGTAGGCGGTGGGCGGAGGGCTGGAGTCCAGGGCGAGGAGGTTGGAGGCCCGCGAGTCACCCGCGAGTCACCCGTGCGTGGAACTCTGTGGACACTGGCGTGGGCAGGAGATGGAAAGCTGCCCAGAGCCCTGAAGCACCTCGGTCCATGGGGGGTGATGGGGGAGGGGAAGGATCCATCTTGGGCCTGAGAAGAAGGGGTCAGCGAGGTTTGAGAGAAACGGGAGGGCGGGGTCCCAGGACCAAGGGAAACACTGGGAGCCCTGCTTGGTGCCCAGTAAATGTGACATAGAGTTCACATTTGCTATTATTTCTGGTTTTGAAACCCCAGGATCCCTCAGCTGTCCTTTGTGCTCTGACCTCGGGGCTGAATTCTGCGACAGCTCTGACCCATAGGACGTGGCAGGAGATAGAGCTGGGTCGGATCCACGCTCAGATGGTAAACCTCGGAGAAGTGGATTAAATAGAGGATTTAGAAGAAATGCCACGATCCGGCAACGTTTGGACCATTGGTGACTTTGAGAAGAGAGGCTTTCATAACAGGAGGCACGATTCTAAATGGATCGGGCTGTCAAGAGAGCAGCCGGGGAAGGGGCGCGCCAAGTCCACTGCCGAGGAACGGGGAGACCGGGTAACGGCCAGGGGAGGGTGCAGAAGCAAGGGGAGCTTTGTGTTATTTGTGTAAGATGGGAGACACTGTCCCAGGGTGACTTCATGCTGATCGCAGTGAGCAAAGAAAGTCTCAGTGAGCACTGTAGGAGGAAGCGAGGACGAGTCCAGAAATGAAGCCGTGTGATCCAGCGTCCAGTGGAGACCCTGCCTGTCAGTACAAGCACAGAGCGTTCACCCATTCGGCCGGTCGGCAGGTGGGTGTCTAACAGGCCGGGAGGCAGTTTGCTCTGACCGATTCCATTGTCCTTGAGTGAAATGAGCAGGGTGACCAGACGTCCCGTTTCAGACAGGACGGAGAACAAAGGTCCTGTCCCTGCTCAGACGGTACGTCCGGTCGGGCCCGCCTCCCCGGTCGGGGCCCCGCCTCCCCGGGCTGGATTCTAGGCCTCAGAGGCGGACCAGAGGTGCCGTCGGAAATGGGACAGTGGTGGTGTTTTCTGTCCTGTTCAGGACGGCGGGTGTGGGCAGCCTGAAACTACGGGAATCAGCTGAGAAGGGCAGAAAGGGTCGGGCAGCTATGGGGTCGCTGGTGATGACGGTCCCCTTCAGGTCAGACTGCTCTTTTATTCAGCCGTGGGTACATGGTCCCCTCCTTCTGCGTCGCCACTAGGCACGGGTAAGAGGTTTTCCCCTTATCCTGCCAATTGGGAATTGCAAATTTTACCTCTATACATCACGCCATGCCGTATTGCTTGTGGGTGATGCATTACACAAATGGACACTTGAAACCTGTCTAATTTTACTAACCAATGTCACCCCAAGACAGTTAATAAAAATGTAAAAATTAATTAATTAATATTTTGAAAAAAACAATCCAAGAATTTGTATATTTTTAATTAGGCTATATGTCCACCCTAAACTTATGTTTGAAAGGTCTACACCATTTCCTCTAATATTTTCATAATAAATATTGGCATTTTATTCCATGTGGGTTTTGGGTGTGTCTAAGTGTCCAACCTCATTTCTCTTAAAATGGACAATCCGTCCCACCAGCCCTTCTCAAGAATGTGCCCTTTTCCCTCACGAGTGCCATGCGGGCGCGTGCACAGGGCCGTTTCTGAGCTGCCACTCAGGCACCAGTGCCGGCTCCTGCGTGGGCATCACGTCGCCCTCGTCGCTGGGGCATTCTGCAGGACGCAGGGTGCGAAGTCGCATTGGGACGGCAGGGCGCCCCCGGGAGAGCGGCCTCCAAGCGCTGTCTGCTGCCCCGAACCTGTCGGTCCCCGTCGTGGGTGTCCCGGCTGCCAGAAGTGTGGGGACGCCGTGTGGGTTGCAGAAGCGGAAGAAACCACACATTCCCTGCAAACCTGGGGAGTTTTATCTTCCAGATGAAAGTTATTTCCAAGTGAATCCAATTCAGTCCAATAATTACCTTGTAAAACATCATTTACAATGCTGGAGGGGGTTTTGATTGGAATTAAATTGAATTTAGAGATTAATATGGGGGAGAGTTAACATGAACACTCCGAGGACCTTTCATAAAGAAACCTGTTATTCTCAGGATTTATTTGAGTTTTCTTTTATGTCCGATAGAACAGTTTTATAGATTTCCTCAGTGAAGAAACTCTGTGGTATCTTGAAGGGATTTTCTGACTTTGGAACCATAAAAAACACAACCATCTAGTGTCTTCCACGTGGCCCCTTGAGCAGATGGGTCTCTTTGGGCCGTAGGTTCCTTGCCTGTGAAGAGAGGCATGCTTCAGGAAAAATAAGTTAGAGCAGTCGCGCCGGCGCTGGTGCTGTCATGAATTATTCTGTCGCCCCTGGAGCCCCATCACGCTGAGCTCTGTGTGTTCTGAGGACGCCAAACCACAAAGGAGTGCGTTCTGAGCCTTTGCACACAACCCAAAGGTCTCTGAAAAGTGGCGTTTTTAGCCTTGGAGCTTCTGCGACACAGGAGAGCGCTTAGTAGGGCCGCGGCGCTGCTGGCAATTTCGGAGGTACGAGAAGGTGCGAGAAAGTGCGCGCATCCCTGAAAAATCGGTAATAATTACTTCGGGACCGCTGTCCAGAGGATTATTTGTATTTGGCAGCAGAGAATCTAAAGCAAAGTTACCTATAAAAAGCAGACAAGTTGAGATTTTAGATGTTTTAAAGACAGAGGGGGACTTTGCAGCAGGTAAGTTCTTGAATATCGGTATATTTACATATACAATCAACGACGTACACGTTTCGAATCGGTCGTGCAAGCACATGGCATTCATTTCATATTTAGCAGCTGAACTTGACAACGTTGTGTCATTATGTGGTTCTGTACACCTGCAACTAATAATAAAAAATAGACATTTTCCTAGGAAATACTAAATGCGAGAACTCTAACACGTGGGTGCACATAGGTTACAGGTGTGTGTTTTCTCCATTTTCCCTTCTCTTTAAAGAACAGAGTTTTAGAGAAAAAGAATTTCGGAAATGTCTAGGTTGGGTTATGGGGGTGACTGACATCACTCTGCTACCGTGGGTGTGACTCACTGACTCTGCACCGAGTGCCAAACGGCACAAAAGAAACGCGATTTCCCTGTCTCCCCCTGTCCCCCTCCTGAATATAAGGAAAGGCCCCCAGTTGTAGAGCACATCTCAGCCCCACAACTTAAGGAAGGCATCGCTGGGGAGTTTGCAGCCACCTAATGTGACAGCCCTAGGACCACTTCTTGTTCCAACTTCCAAGACTTCAAAACACACCTCATGACTCACTGAGCCAAGCACCGAAGAAGGACAGCCTCGGTCTCTGGAGAATGCTTTCAGAAGGACATGGTGACTGGGCTGCTGGGTCACCGCAACACCCTGAAAGTGAGTGAAAGGAGAGAAAACAGCCCACGTAATGCTGACGCTCCAAGCGCAGTGTTGGCTAGAGCCGACCTTCTAGGTCGCCAGGGACACGGAGGGACACGGAGGAAGCTATGGGACGTGCGTCTGTCCTGCCCAGAGCCATCAGCGTCCGTCCCTGCTTGCCTTTTTCTTCCTGGTTAAGCTTGTCGAGAGGACCTTAAAGGTAACGGTGCCCACGAGCACGGGCACTCGGCAAAGACCCGACTGACCGAAGGAAAGGAGACCCGCAGATGAGCGCGCACGATGAAAACCATCGACCAAAACGACGTGGCCAGCCTGGCTACTGAACAAGCGATTGCAGCCACGGATCCGCTTCGGCTCCGCGGGGCGGACGCGCGAGTGGGTGGGCCTCAGCCGCACGGGAAGCGCCACGCGATCGCGGACGGGAAACAATTGGAGAGAGACTGGAGGTCACGCAGGGGGCCGGGTGGGGACAAGGAGAGGCGGGGAGGGGCCGGGCTGGGCGGCGCTCCGAGGCGCCAGGCGGCCTGCAGCAGTCACTGGCCCTCCAACCCCCTCCATTCCGGAAGCTTCCTGGACGGGGAGTGTTTGCAATGACGGATTTGCAGGAGCCGGAGAGACAGGCTGCCGGAGCGGTGCGCCCGGCGGGGAGGAGGCCTGCCTGCTACACCGAGGGGAGGGCGGCTGCAGGGGCCTGGGCGTCCGGCCGGAGGCAGCCGTGAAGGCCACCAGCGCACGTGCTGTGACAGTTAACGTGCAGCTGCCTCGGGGTGGGGACGGGCGTGGGGGCGGTGGCAGGCCTAACAGTAACCACGGCAAGACGCAATTCACTATCAGGAGGGAAAGACGTTGCAAGGAATTTAAATCAAAATAAAGAGCTCCAAAGCACAGAGAAAGTAAGGCCACTAAAACGATAAAGGTCCCCTGTCCCTGTCTACCTCCTGCGTGGTGTCACCATTGAACTTCCCTGCTCTGGGTCCTAATGACACTAACAGGGGACCACTCCCAGAACAGCAGCAGACGATGCAACGTCGCCCATCAGGAAGGGGACATTTCTATCTGTCGGTCACCTGCGAGGAAGCAGTACCGACCGTCACAGCTTGTGTCAGCACCTCCGACTGGCCGGGCCGTCCGAGCGCTTCAGGCCTGAACGGGCACCGCCCTCCGAACAGCTCTGCGCCGTTGTCACCCCCACGTCTGGCTGAGGAAAAGGAGGACAGTTAAGCCACGCTCCCCGAGTCACTCAGCTGGGAAGCAGGAAGCTTGGATGCGAATTCGGGTGACAGAGCCCGGGTTCATGATCAACACATGTTGCCGTCTCCCAAGGTACCAGCACCCACCTGAACGTGACCGTGAGATGTTTTTTGCTGCCTTGCAAGGACCTCATTGTCACAGGCAGACAGGACATATAGGTGCAGATTGAATTGGTCCTGATTCTGTAAGGTGCACATTGTGAAGACAGGTGCACACACCTGTGCCCAGGACCTGGGGGTGGGGGTGGGGGTTCATTCCTGAAAACCCTGACCTCGTGCTAGTTCTCAGAGAAACTGTTATTGTCTTGTTCTGTCTCTTCCCACATTTCAGCACATAGTAGGCTATTTACAAACCCTTGTTTGCTGCCCGATTTAATTTTTAAAATGGAAAGACCGTCTCCTACAGGTGCCTGAGATGGCTCGCCCAGTGTGTACGGAATCTCGTCGGGGTAGGGGAGACCTTGAACTTCTCTGGATTGTCTGATTATTGCCATTTCCCCCCCGAAACAAAATATTGGGTTTCTGGGTTTGCCAATGTGTCACTTATGTTCCCGGGCGTTCGTTCTCTCGTGAACAGTACGGCCCATTGCCGATCTGCAAGGTCAAATGCAGCTTGGGGGAGGAGGGAGGAGGGTGAGGCGTAACGGGGGGCGAATAACGGGGTCTGCTAACTGGAAAACACACACACATACACATTCTGCATGGAGGAAGGGTGTCTGAGCAAATCAGCTCTCAGAGCCCCGGTCTCTCAGGAGAGGCAAGAAGGTGACAGTGTGTGGGACACACTTTCCTTTCATCATCCAATCGAGGGCCTCTGGTTGACGGCAGTCGTCACCGCTCAGCAGCTTCTGTGACCCCCGGCCCTCATCCCACCCTTGCCCTGGTACTTTTGGAACCTAAGGTGGTGTCTTTATTCTTGGCCCTGACAAATTGCAGTGTTTGCTGCTCATCTTTTTTTTTTAACAAGAGTTGTTCTTTTATTAAAATGGACGTCAGTGTAATAGGCAGTCTAACCCCTAAAGATATCTTGAGTTGAAGAAAGAGGGAGACTCACAAATGAGGCAATAAAAAATAAATTACACCGCATTAAATTTACTAAGTAAGCAAGATAACGCAGGCTGCCGACCAGAGGTGCTGAGTGAGCAGCTTCCGGCCCGCCCGGAGCCGAGCTCGGCCGTGACCCGCATGCTAACCCTGGCTCGTGCAGGAGCATTATGGAGATGGCGCTCGTTATCGGCGTGAGTTTTGCAGTTGGTATGACATTTTTCATGACTAACCTTCTCTTTTCCAAAGCCTATAACTCAGTGGTAATAATTTATATCTCTCATTATTTTTAAAGGGCCAAATTTGGCTTACAAATTCAAGTACCTAAAATGGAATATTATTTCAGGAGAAAATTGGGCTGCATTTGAATGAGACTCTGTTTAATATTACAGAAAACTACCAGCTTAACTGTTAAATCTATGGATGAGCAAAACATCGACACTCTGGGGATAACATTTGTTCTGTATTCACAACACAAGCAGACTTGGCAAATATCCGAAGACACTGATCTGGCCACTTTGGAGCCCCAAGAGGAGTCCGTTGCCTTTTTTAGGGTGCCCAAACAAGGTATTTCTGGAAACGGGGGTCTAGAATAAAGCCTTTCAGCATAGCCTTCATATTTTAGGGAAAGCTAGGACACTCAAAGTCTGACCAGCAAGTGGTAAAACTCAATTCAGACTCTACAGGGGGCACAGTAAGACTCTGCAATCGTGAAGCAGTACTGAGGGAGGGCGGGGGCAGGGCCTCCAAGAAAACCATCGTCCACCAGTCACAGACAGAGGACCCCTAAATCAAAGTGAGACCAGAAGACCAGCAAGACCAAGATGGCGAGGAGATTCACCTTCAAATAACCTCCAGCCACATCAGTCATTGTAACACATCTCCATGCTGACACTCCCACCAGCGCCATAACACCCCTGGGGGGCACAGAAGGACAAAAAAGGGGTGTATCCCCAGTTTCTAGAAGAGCCCACCCCTTCTGAGAACCAATAAAAATATGCCTCTCCCTGATCCCCATATTAAAAAGCCTGACGGTAAAAACCACAGCCCTAAGGCGGGTCATGACTGGCTGTCCCCCCGAAGCCACCTCTACTCTGCCCGTGGAGCGGGCCTCCACCCAATAAACCGCTTTCACTTTACTATCCGGCTCACTCTTGAATTCTTTCCTGGGTAGCCAAGAACCCTCTTTCCCGCAACAGTGTCTATCAATGAGCATCTGCCTTTCAATGAATGGTTCGAATTGTCCTAAGTCAATAAACACCTGTTAAATAAGTGGGAATGTGGACTGTAGCTAGATTGAAACGTGACCTTCCCAGTGATGGGCGACTGAAATGGTAACACTTCATCCCAACTCTGTGCTACATGCTGGGCATGCCACGGTCCCTAAACCCTCATGGAGCTTATCAGTGGGGCAGAAGGGTCCCACAATAATGGAAGTAAACTTTCAAACCACGGTGAATGCCGTAAAAGAAATAAACAAGATAGATGGAGAATCGTACAGTGGTCAAAGGCTCCTGAGCTGAAGAAATGTTTGGGCACAGGCATACTGGATATTTTAGTCCGTTTTTAAGTGAATAAAAACTGAACATTCAAACTACACGCGCTAAGTCTTTCAGAAAGGTTATGCAGACAGGGCAAAAGCATGAGGTGGCAAGGCTCTCGGTCCCTTCGAGGGTGCGTGTGACATGCACAGTGCGTGAGGGCCCGAGCCAGAGACGAAGCTGCAAAGAAGGGCGAGTCCTGGATATTGCGACACAGGCGTGGAGCCAGGCCTCTCTGCTCTGTGATTCGGTGATTCGATTCAGCTCTGGATCTCTGTAAAAACAAACAAACAAACAAACCAACGAACATGACACACAAAAACTAGAGCAAGGTGGATGCACTTCCCCTTCTTTTCTGGAAATCAGGTCTCGATCCTGCCAGCTGTCCAGGGGGCACTTGGCAGACACACAGTCCCCTGACTTTATAAATAGGCAGCCTGTGGGCCTGTGGTCAAGCATTTCCAAATGTGATTACAATAAAATTGCCATCGCAATCAGGTTTTGCGGCCCGTCCCTCCTGTACTCGGAAAGCAGACCCCCTCTTGGACCTGGCAGGCGAGCTCGGTGACATTGTTTGGAATGGATTTAGGAAGGACTGCCAGGTAGAGAGGAGATTTTAATAACTGTGGGGCCAAATTAGTCATCAGAGTGACTGGGTTCTGGGGATGCACCGTGGAAAGCCCTCTGACCTCCCGATGGTTGAAGGCATGGAGATAAATGAGTTCTGGGAACAGTGCTTTGTTTTAGAAAGCACACATCCTTTATGATTAACTCCAGATGACCACAGCCCCTGGACACTGACCAAGCCCTGCTCCTCCAAATCAGAGGACATGTTCTCAATACTGCCATCGGCCAGTTCAGGCCTAGAACAGTTCAGAAGAGGTAAGGGTTAGCCGCCAATTGTCCCCTATCAGCAGAGAAAGTGCAGATAAAAAGCATATTCCTGGCCGGTTTGGGCTTGAATCTCAAGCCAACTGACCGAATTGCTACAATGTTCCGTTGCACCACGGAAGAGATGGCGCCAGGAGAATGAACGAAGGCACGGCTGCAAGTCCCCGGCCTGTCCCTGAGAGCGACGGCGCGCGCAGCCCGCCTGGCGGCAGCCCGATTCCTCCGCCGCGCCTTTTAATTGAAACTGATGAAGCTGTAGAGCTGACTGGGTTTTGCATAAATCATCATCGGTAATACACTTTCAAGGGTAATCACAACATTAATATAGCAAGCAGGAAGTGAAATAATTAAAATTTAGCACATTGCCGTGTTGGAGTTTCCAGGATTAATCTCCAGCACCTTTCCTCAGTACAAATGAGCAATTGTTTCAAAGGACAAAGAAATGCTACATTACGTTGACCCTCCGCGACAAAAAACTTTCTTCCTACCTTGCAAATCATCTGCTTGTATTTTAAGTCCGTTTTCTTTCTTCTCTGCCTTGGCTAGCTTTTACTCTCTTTTTAAATATATTTTACCTGCCTTTAAGCTGACTGTGGGGCACAAGGCCGTGTAAAATAGAAACCCTGTAAATCTACGAGTGCTGGAGTGCAAAACTGTTCTCATGTGAGCCTTAGGAATACAACTGCAGCTCAGAAAGGGATGCAGATATGCACAAGGGGGAGAAAGCTGGGGTGATGAGCATCTCATTTCAATACATCTACAGAGAAGGTAATAAACTACCCAGGCTGGGTCCCATCGTGAGCCACAGGGGGAAGATACTCCATGGCACTAAAGGGCTCACTTGCCTTGATGAAGTATCTTTGATGCTTGGTGTATTACAAAGATAATAAGCAGGAAAGCTCCCTGACGTAATACATCATCTCACTTGCAGACAGCTTGAGAATGGCAGTGATTTGCAGAGGACCGCACCCCAGGGCCCTAAGACTGGAACACTTCGACCTAGCAGTGTGAACATAGCAACTGCGGCACTTCCATCCAGCAAAGCATCAACAAGTGACTCCCTCCAGCGGACAAGACCCCTGGTACCCCGACAGCTTTCCAGCTAAAAGCCGAACCTCCAGTAAACTGTAAAGTCAGCCGTTAGTGCCCCTTAACGGACCTCCAAACTCACTACATGCCATTTATTTTCTCCCCAGTACCACGCCTTCCATGGGCAGTGAGGGATTGCTGAGGATCTGGAGAGAAAAGGAGTTCCTATGGCCCCCGTAAGAGCTGCTTGAACAAGCACTACGACCTCGGCTTCATTGATGAGAGGGACTCCAAAGAACTTCCCCTGGTGGCATTTCAGGCACTGGAGAAGGTGGCTTAGCAGCGAGAGGCTGGAGAGTGTCCCCAGTTGTCTCAGACATCGTGTTACAGAAATCGTACTTCCCATGCTGCCTATATGTAAAGCCAAAGCTTAGGCCTTACCAATGCTTAGGCCATTTCCGACAACACACTCTCTAGTGGGTTGGTTAGGTCACCCTCAGGAGGTGACATACATGCGCATAAACGTTAGAGTACAAGGAGCCATCAATTAACGTCAGGCTGCCGAGGATCACGTGGCCGATGAGAACGCCCAGCAACCCGTGAGCAGGAAAAGGGCTTTGTTTGGAAAATAGTGAAAGCCCTCACCACACCATCTCGTGCCTCTTGGATAAAACTCTAGCGTGTCCGCTCTGAATATGACTCGTCCTGTTAACACCAGGCAGCCCAGCTGTGCACGAGTCCCACTGAGATTCTGTAGACACAACCTAAGCACAAGGTGGTGTCAGGGGCTTCAATGAAAACTTCTGACATCCCTCCAGCTCTTACCTGGCACGTATCCCAAACCTTCCACTACTCTTCCATCTCCTCTCCCAATGTCCGGGAATCTCAGGGGGCAGAAAGATTTCAGGTCCTACAGGTGACTTCAATCATGCCAAGTCAAGGCATGTTCATGGGACACCTGTTGGGGGGGGTGGGGAAATGGAAAGTGGGAAGCAGGGAAGGAGGAGGAGCAGGGGCAGAGGGGAGAGAAAACAGGCAGCGGGAAGAAGACCAGGTGCGGACGGAGAGGGGGAGGAAGGAGAGGCAATCACAGTGGAAACCGTGCGGGGGCTGTCTGGGGCGATCCGCCATGGCCAGGACAACGGGAATGTGTACCATGCTGGGCACGTGCCCGCCAGCCCTCGTGCAGCAATTCTCCCGCATCGTTCTCGGATGCCCGCTTGTCACCCACCTGCCAGTCCTGCGGGGACAGCCCTGGCTGCACGTACTCATACATGGAGAGGCTAGCGAATTTCTAACACTTTTACTATTTGGTCCCAACGGGGCCAACCGTCAGGGTCGTTTCGCCGACAGTGGATTCCTTCCCCTCCGGACACGGGCACAGTGTCATATTTATAAATGACTGTGATGATAAAGCAAGGGACCTTGTATTTCCAGACTTTATTTTGGCTTTGAGCGTGTTCGAGTTTCACAACTTTTCTCATCAAGCATAATTAAGCAGAGAATGTAATTATGGAGTACATAGCACAGGGGCAAGGTCATTATTTGGGCGCCAAGGAAGCGAGCGCTTACAAGCAAAATAGTGACTGGAAGGGGACTTGGGAGACCATGTGTCATCCTTCCCCGGTCCAGCGGTGGTGCCGTCTACCCTGGGCTGAATCCCAGCCAGCGGCCAGCCAGGCGGGGGGCTACAGCCAGGGCGCACCCGGTCCCCGGAGTAGCCTGAGGCCGGTCCATGGCGGCTTGGAGTGGGTGTGCCTTCAGAGAATCCTAACGAACGAGCAGTGTAGCATGGTCCCCTGCCAGCTGGCCCTCCCTCCTTCGGCCCTCTCACCAGAAAACGGAAGGCCCACAGAAGCCAGTCGCTATAGGCCATCGGTGTCCCCGCCAAAATTCCTGCATTGAAACCTCACGTGCCATGCGATGGCGTCTGGGAGGCGATCAGGCCCTGAGAGCACAGCCCTCTCGGGCGGGATGAGCGAGCCTGGGGAGTCCCCTCAGGCGAGGGCCAGGGAGCCCCACTTCTGCCCTTCAGCCTCCAGAATCGTGAGAACAAACGTTGGCGACCTGAGGCACCAGGTCTGTCGTATTTCCTTCCAGCAGCTCAGGAAAAGCTCCACGCCCAGGAGCGAGGGAAGCAGAGTTCTTTCTCCAACGCTGTGATCCAAGGACAGTGACCGGCCGGGCGGGCGACGCAGGGTCATGGGTTCAATAAGCGAATCGACCTGTGAACTCGGGACCCACCCAGAGCAGCCCTGGGGACAGACGCAAACCTGGACTTGACCCAGAGGTGACAAACAGCTCTGCGCTTCCCCTCCCCTGAGGGCAATTTTAGAAGCTGGCCCAGAGACCCTGTCCCAGGGGATAGTCCCAAAGGAGGGGGCTGGACACAGATGAAAAGGGGGGGCCCCCAGCACGTGTCCCCCACCGATATAACGAACAAGTGTGCCAAAGCTTCACGTAGTGACATGCTTCGGTTTCTGCGGAGGCGCCAGGAGCCGGGACAAGGCCCGTGCTCTCGAGGCTCCTCGTGTAGGAGGCAAATGCGTTGCCCTTCGGGTTTTGAACTCAGTTTCTCCTGCAAAGGAAAATGCCTTTTTATTGGGCTTGTTTGTAATTTTTTTAAAAACTTAGTTTGTAAATATTTTATCATATTTAAAACAGGATGTAATGAGAACGCTATGCCTCCCGCAGCAGAAAGTAATTAATAATACTTGGCACTTAATGGCACTTTGCGTCATTAAATCTCTTTGTAGACATTAATTAAGAGAAAGATTCTTCATCTTTTTAAAATAGCTGTTAGGTGCCTGTCATTGCATTTCATGAATATTAGTAGCAATGGGAAGTGAAATATGTCGAACCTGAAATACAAATCTCCAAGGCTTGCTTGGCGGGTAGAAAGTCTTTGCGTGTTTCCTGCTACACTTTGCTCTTTGGGTTAGGTTTGCAAATGACATTTACGTAGGGCTCTACCTTCTATGTATTCTCCCTTTGATTGTAATTACTGTGATGTCACATTAAAAAACAACTATTTTATGAGGCGTGTTGAGTTGCTGAAATGTGAAAGCTGCGTGGACATGGGCCCCAAACGCGCCCATGTGTGCGAAGAAGCCATTCGGTGCCCCACCACGTTTTCTCACCTGGAAGGTGGAGGTGGACTCGGTGAGAGACGTGATCTTCATCGTCCTCTCTCTTCCTCCAAAGGGACAAACTGGCACCTGTGTCACAGGTCCTCTGCCTCCAGCCGTCTCCGCCCGTTCATGTCTGACGGCTGGAATGTTTAAGACAATTTTTTTAAGTTTTATAATTTGGGGCGATACGCTCTTTGTCGTGTGAAGGAAACGCTGCCAGCGGGCCCGGAGCCCCCGCACCGCTCCTCGTGTCCGTCTTGCCCTGTGTTTCCCTCCCTTCCTCCCGTCTCGGAGAGTCCCCGTGGCCTCCCCCAAGCTCACTCCTCCACCAGCACCTCGCGTTGCCCTTGCTTCCTCCAACGATCAGCTGCTTTAGCTTCTCCCGCCCCTCCCCAGGGCCTCCTGGAGGGACTTCCCTAAGTACTGTCCCTGTGATGCGTGTCCCCCGCGCCACCGCCTTCTCCTCTTCACGTTGCGCTTCCTGCAAGCGTGGCCTCCACCATGAGTAGCTGCGTTGTGTCCATTTTCTCTCCTCCCGTACATTCTGGAAATGCTCCAGGCACTGTGGTCTTGTGCGTGTGCGTGCGTGTGTGCATGTGTGTGTGCGCGTATGTGCGCGTGTGTGTGCGTGTGTGTGTGTGTGCGTGTGTGTGCGCATACATGCGCGTGTGCGCGTGTGTTCGTGTGCGCGTGTGTGCGTGCGTGTGCGCGTGTGCGTGCGTGTGCGCGTGTGTGTGTGCGTGTGTGCATGTGCATGCGTGTGCGTGCGTGTGCGTGCGCGTGTGCGCGTGTGTGCGCGTGTGCGTGTGTGTGCGCGTGTGTGTGCGTGCGTGTGCATGTGCGTGTGTGTGCGTGCGCGTGTGTGTGCGTGTGTGTGTGTGTGTGTGTTTAATATGTCTACACCTAAAGATCTGTCAAGGAAAGAGATTCCTTCTTTCTTATCCCTGCATCATTAGCATACAAAACAGTGGCAATTAATACTCAGAGACCAGGACGACCATTCCGTATTAGAGAATGGGAGATAATAACAATGTGAATTTGGTTCAAGTTGACTTGTTCTTTATTTACTCATAAAGCAGCAAAGCACCAGTGCAGAGGTAGTGAACCAGGCAGGATACGGGAAGTGACAAACGACACATAACTTTCGCTCACTCCCCATCAACTGTCTTTGTAGCTCACAGGGACCTGTTCGGATTTCGGAGGTATTGGCAGGCCACACAGAGTGGGACGTCCCTCTATGACTTTTTCATGGTCAGGCAAGGCCAGGCTTACATGAGTTTCACAAATATTGAACGAACGAGCAGGTGGGTCAATGACCGCATGGCCAAGGTAATGCGTTGACTGTAGAAGCCGTTGCCCAGTTACCCAGGGACAGGGGGGCACCTCAGACACGGGGTGTGTGAGTAGCAAAAGCTTCTCGTCTTCGGTGACTTGGGATAACTAGTTACCTGAGATAACCCGAGGACACGAGTCTAAGAAGACTGATTCGATTTGAGGGACGGCGCCTGCCTCTTCTCTCTCTGATTGGGCTGTTACGTTGCATTTTCAGGCTGCTTCCCATTCTGCTGGGCGAGGCCAATCCAAGCACATTAATGTGCTTGCTGATTTATCGTGGCTTCATTAAGAAACCCCTCGTGAAGTATTTAACAAATGATCTGTGTGGGTCTGCATGTAAGTTCATGCAGAGAAACTCAATATTCATTCTGTTTAAATTGAAATTTGTGTGTTAAGAATTCTATTTTGTGTAACGGGACATGATTATTAGCCCAAACAAAATTGCAGCGTAACTACTGATAACTTCGGCAAGGATTTAATCACTTGGCCAAATATCTCTAGATATACAAGGGAAATAGAGTTATCTAAATAATAAACACCAAGAGACGTTTGCATGCGCCCAGGACTGTGACAGTCTTGTCTTTGGATTCAAACGTACTGATGAGGCAAAACGTGTACAGAGAAAGCGGGAGGGAGGAGTGGGCCCAGTCCCAGGCTCGATCCCGTGGGACTGAGATGGAACGCTGCAGAAAGGCGGGCACGCCGGCGGCCGGCACACCACTGGGGGGGCAGCCGGTCCTCCGCAGTCCGAGGGCCGCAGGTCCCGCTCCCCGTGCCTGGCTGGGGGCAGGGCTTCGCTCGGCCTCTGGGGCCGTGTCCTTAACGGCGTAGGTAACGCGCTCTATTCACTTACCTGTGCTCCGTCCTCCGGGGTTTTCGCCCGTGTTGGCCGCAGGCAGAGCAGCGGGGGCAATCTGGATACATAACTGCTCGATTTGTTCAGGACGGGTACGACCAATCAGTGAAAGAGGCGCACTGCCCGGTACCTGCACCCCCAGGCGAGTCCACAGCATCGCAGTCGTGACATTCTGGCAGTGACATTCGATCAGGTGAAGACAGGGGGAGCGTTTCTCAGGAGGAGAGGCAGGAAGTTCAAAGCCCTGAGGGGGAACCAAGGGGGCCGTCCTCAGGGAGAGGAGCAAGGCCAGGGTACCTGGGACCCAGAGCGAGGGGGGCGGTGGTGGGGAGTGGGGGCGTGGGGGCCGGCGGCAGTGCCTCCGGCAGACAGTGAGGGCTCTGGGTTTCTCCTGAGGGCGATGCAAAGTCGTGGGAGGCCCCTGCGTCCACGGTGGGGACCGGGACGTACTGCTGCTACTTTCACCGTCTGCATTATTTATATTCATAACCGTCTCCATCAACTGAAAGCGCTTGCTAAGAGGCAGCCTCGTTTTTCCGTGACTTCACTGCCCTGTCCTCTAGGGACACCGGCGCCGCGGATGGCATTCGGCAGAAGCTGTCCCCTTGGCTTCCCTCCGTCACCCACGCGCGTGCCGTCAATTGTCTTGTGAAGGGACAGGAAGTGAAGCCGAGGTCAATGACACGTACGAGCCCCCGGGCAGCCCACTCCTTCACCAAAGGAAGATGAAGGGGCTTTCACAGACGACGGCGTCCTCCCGGCTTAGCGACCGTTTGACGGTGTCTCTGGGGCGGCCACGGCGAGCTGCACTCTGGAAACTCGGCGTCTGCTCGCACGGAGCTCAGGGGGAGGGAGTCTTCTCCCCCTCCCCCTCCCCTCCCCTCCCCCTCCCCTCCC
>PVJL010011268.1:0-43952 GCA_004026885.1 Lyroderma lyra
TTTGCACTCCCACCAGCAGTGTACCAGAGTTCCTTTTTCTCCACATCCTCTCCAGCACTTGTTATTCCTTGTCTTGTTGATAATAGCCATTCTCACAGGTGTGAGGTGGTATCTCATTGTGGTTTTGATTTGCATTTCCCTGATAGCTAATGAGGATGAGCATTTTTTTATATGTCTGCTGGCCATTTGTATTTCTTTGTGGGAGAAATTTCTGTTTAGTTTTCTGCCCACTTTTCAGTTGGGTTGTTTGTTTTTTTGTTGTTAAATCTTATTATTTCTTTATATATTTTAGATAAATTAAATAATCTGTATTACATTTTTTTATTATTTTTACCATGCTATATTTTATTTTGTAGTGGATTTTATCTCTTTTTAGTTTAATATTCATGTTTCAATGCATGTGCAATGATTACACACACATTTTATTACAGTTGTTCAGCAATAAGTATCTGAAACCATAAACTTGTTCATGTTATTTTAAAAAGTAATAATATTTTTAGGAAGTTTTCTCTAAGTAATAAACCTCTCTTAAGTAAACAATATTAAAAGAGAAGATCTTCATATATGCTTTACATATCACAGTTAAAATCAATAACCATATAGAATATCACAGAAAACCAAAGAGTATTTGAAATGATTTTTTTTATCAATTAAATTTTATAACTTTAGGGAAACAAGTTATTTCAAAAAGAGCAACCACACAAAACACTCTAAGCCCAGGAAATACACTAATTAGATGAGAGATTCCATTTTGATCATCACAAAGTATTTGTTTTTCTGCAAATGATTCTCTGCTGAGTCATCACTGGACCTACATCAAAGTCAGTGAATGAAAAGATTTTCATTAAAATCCCCTTTCAACTTTGCAGTGCAGAGAGCTCTCTTTCTCTTTGTATGTATATATGTGTATGTGTATTTATATATATAAATATCCATTGCCACATGATAGTATATGACTTTCAGGTGTACAAAATATCATAGTAATTACACATTTAAATACCTCACAATGTTATCACAACAAGTTTAACAACCCATCTGTGTGTAAGCATATTTATCACAATATTATAGAAGATATTTTTATGCTGTAATTTACATCCAAGTCAGATTTACATTTTTCTTCTTTAGGTACATTTTCAAAGAATATATATACAAAAGGGTGCCCTTCTTAATTTGCTAATCTTAACCAAGCAAACTTGTGTTCCTTGTGCTTTAGTTAAGTTATAAATGTGTAGATATCAGTGGAAACTGTTATAAAAGAGGTCATAGAAGTTATCAATGAATCTAATTTATTAGCAACTAAGCTATACAAAGTAGGCACTCCTTCAGTTATCTTTATAAGGGAATTGTGGGACCTAATTCAAATAAACAATCAAATTAATTTTTAAAGTATATTGAAAGCCAGTGAAACCAAGGTTTTACAGGTTCATTATCTTGTTCAAGGCCACAGATATATTAAAAAGTACAAAAATTTGGAGCCCATGGTCTCTGCTGAGAAGGTAACAGTTTGAGAGTGGTTGCTTGAAAGCCAGTTACAGGAGCATCTCCATAAACTTATAAAGCTTCTGTTAATTTTCATGTGAACCAGTAATTTATTGTACTTACAAAAGGGCTTCACTTTATAATTTTAATATTCAATTCATTGGGCATATTAATTTTTAAAACAACAACAATAAAGACAATTGCAATGGAAACTAAAACAAAAATTAATAAGTCACTTCAAAAATTACACAGGCAGACTAAGAAGAGAACCTATTCTATGCTTCCATTAAAAGGAAAGCTCCAGAATAAGTATAGGATCAGAAATAGAAATACAATGGGGTTGCCAGGGGTTGGGGACAGAAGAAGTGGAGAGTGAAGGGTTTGGGTGAGAAATGTCTTTTTGGGAGAAACAATATTTCATAGCTTGATAGTGATGATGAATGAACTAAATGCTCATGAGAATATAGTTAATCATAATAAATATTATATTTTACTATAATGATTTTAAAACCTTAATGTAAGCTATTATACAAATGTGCATGAAATAAAGAAAAAGAAACAAAAACAATGAAAGATAATAAAAATTATGGGTGACAGCATTTAAGGTGTTATACAGGAAACAGTGTAGGAGGTCATTTGAGATCATGTCACTGCAGTAGAAATACTGGACGCAGTAACATCACTGGATTTTGTTGGAACATCAGAGCTGGCACAAGCGACAGCTCATTTTCCAGGAATGCTGAGTTTTGTGCCAGGTCCAGGTCCATTTCAGGACCTGCTGCAGACACCTGCCTCCTCCTTCCTGCCCTAGGACTGCAGGTCTATCTGATGGTGATAAACCTGCAGCTTTGTCACCATCAGACATACCTGCAGTTCAGGTGCAGCTGATCAGGTTGAACACTTCTCAAATCTAAATCTGCCTTCAATGTGGGACGGCTGCTGTCCCTGCAACAGGCTCCTCAGCAGACATAAACACAGGGTCTGGGCTGTGTTGTGATACCAGAGATTAAACTGCAGTTGGGATAGGAACAAAGTTGACCCATGTCCTTTCTTTCCAAGTGCATTTTAAACTCAAGACCCTTAATGAGACCCTAAGAAAAACCAAATTGTCTGGGTGCAGGTCCAGATAGCAATCTTTGCCCTTGTTTTTTCACCCAACTGTTAGCTTTAAGGGGCCCTTTTTTCTGTGTGTGGTACCTTGCTGTCCTTGTGGTCTAATGTGGACTTTCACAGGCTCTCTTCACCCTGAAGTTCTGCCTCTCTTAAATCAAGATGGTCAGACTGAGTCACCAGAAGTTAAACTTGGGACTCTAGGTCAATGCCTCATGAAATGACCTGCAAGCAAACCTGGAAGTATACCTTAAAGAGTAACCTGTCTTCTGTCTGGGATGGTGGCCTAGTATTGCATCCCTTGGCCCTGGTTTTAAAGGAACATCCATGGTGACACTAACCGAAGTACTGTGCTGGCACTCAGGGATATACATGCATACCTGTCACACAGAGAAATATGTTCACATTGACTAAGTCATCACCAATGTCTTGTCTGGAGCTCTGCAGTGACTGGGACCAGCAGTTTTTGTGGAGGCATCAATGCCCTTCTGCCCACCTGACTTTAGGCCTCCAGATAAAAAAAATGCTGTGTCAGTACAGACCTTAATTAGGTAACAGGAAACTCCTTTGGAGGTCTTGAAATAAACCCTAGTCTTAGTTGCTATTATCTCCAGATCTCTGCTATCCACTCTTGACCTGGGTTGTGAACTTGATCAGTCTTCCTTGGCTACCAAGCTGTCATCAGCCAGCTATTGCTCAGGGCATGATATCTTTAGGTGGACACTCACACCATAACCACCAACACCACACACACACACACACACACACACACACACACGCACGCACACACACACACACACACACACACACGGAGTGAACGGAAGGCTGTTATGATGGGATCAGAGGGCTGGACTCTTTTGAATTTGACTGCTGTCGTTCTTCTTACATTATCTTTGGCTTTCTCTGGAAAATGGCCAGTGCCTTCTGGAGTGAGATCTGAATTATACCTAAAGTAAGAAAATGGTTTTCATATACATACTTTTCTAAGGCAACTGTGCAGGTCCTGAAGACAAAACAAAAACAAAATTACTACATCAAATGTTTTTAACCATGTTAGCTGTGCAAGATCCTCTCCAAAGTGTGACTGCCTGGTTACCTAAGCTTCAAATTCTCTACGGCTCCATGATAAGAAAGTAAGATCACTGCATAGGATTCCCTACCTAAACTCCCTCCTAAAACAAGGGAGACCACTCTGGGTTTGTGATTGCTCACCATTTACTCCAAGTTCACACACAGCTGAAACACCAATGTCTATATGCACTCCCTCAGTAAACTTTATAGAAAATTGTGAAATGGAATTCAAATGTACGATCAAGCTAACTTGTAAAACATACTGAAAGCTGGAATAACAGTAGTTTTACAGGTTTATTTACATGCCCTGTGCCACAGAGTTGTTAAAAAGTACAATAATATTTCTACGCATGTTTTTTGCTAACAAGGTCACAGTTTGAGAGTGCTTGCTTCACTTAAAATGAACACAGCGTCTCTGTACATTTATCAGTCTTCTGCTAATTCCCATTTGTACTGGCAATTTAATGTATTTAGAAAAGGCTTCATTTTACACATTTAATATTCAATTCACCTGGGATTTCAATTTTTAAAACAATAATAAACATAACAAATAAAAACAAAATAAATTAATATGTCACTTTAAAAATGACTTGGACTGACAAAAAGTGAACATATTTTATGCTTTCTTTAAGAGAATATTTTTCAGAATAAGTATGGAATCACAGAGAGGAATAGATTTTGATTGCCAAGACCTTGGGACAGAAGAAGTGGGGATTGAAGGGTTTGGGTGAAAACTTTTGCTTTGGGAGATGAACTATTTTACAGCCTGATAGTGATAATGGAAGACTTAAATGCTTATGAATGTCTACCTTATCATGATAATTATTAAATTTTACTATAATGAATTTAACACCTTAATGTAAGAGATTACATCAATGTGAACAAATTAAATTATAGAACATCAAATAAATAATAATAAAAAACAGAAAAAAATCAAGTGTGATCTTATAAAAGACAGAATTAAATGTGTGTACAGAAACAGTACAAAAGGACATTCCAGATTCAGCCACCACTGCAGAAATGCTGGGAACAGTGACATTCTCAGGTGTTCTGAAAACACCAGAACTGACGCAGGTGACA
The DNA here is from genome assembly GCA_004026885.1 of Lyroderma lyra. Classification (NCBI taxonomy): domain Eukaryota; kingdom Metazoa; phylum Chordata; class Mammalia; order Chiroptera; family Megadermatidae; genus Lyroderma; species Lyroderma lyra. Next base: position 4,741 of record PVJL010011268.1, read on the forward strand.
GCTCATCTTTCAGGAGTGCTGAGTCCATTGCTAGACCCAGGTCTCTTCCTGAACCTGCTCTAGGCACCTGCCCACCACCCCAGAACTGCAGGTCTATCTGATGATGATAGACCTGCAGCTCTGTCACCATTAGATAGACGTGCAATTCTTTCACCATTAGATCGACCTGCAGCTCTGAAGGAGATCCTCAGTGTCAAGATGTTCCTATGATGTTGGTTGGCTCCTGTCCCTTCAACAGGCTGCTCAAGAGACATAAGAGCATGTTCTGAGCTGTGTTGTGATTCCTGAGCTTTAAATGCAGTTGAGAGGAGAGAAGAAAAGACCCACATCCTCTTTCCAGGTGCTCCAAACACAGGACCCATTATAGAAGACTTCAGAGAAGTCACCTTCCATGAGTGTAGGCCCAGATGGCAATCTGAGTCTCTTTTTTTCACCTGGCCAACTACCAACCTCTGGTGCTCCTCCTTGCATGTGTGGCACTGAGCCATTCCTGTGGGCTCACATGCACTTCCCACAGGCCTTTACCACCCAGAGGATTTGCCCCACTTTGTTCCAGGACTTTGGGCTAGGTCAGCGGAAATTAAACTTGGCACTTCAGGTCAAGGCCTCATGATATGACCTGTAACAGCCCCAGAAGTTTACCCTGGGGAGTGGACTAGTTGGTGTCTGGGCTGATGGACTTGCCTGGCTATTTCTGGGTATGGTCTTAAAAACACCATTATGCTGACATTCACAGAGGTTCTGCGCTTGCCTTGGTGGCATGACGTACCTGCGGGAGCTTCAATTATTATGACAACAATAACAGAAAACACATTTCCAATGAAAACAGAAACAAAAATTAATGACTTAATTTAAAAACTTTGTGAGCAGACAAGTAAGAAAATAATTTTTATTCTTTGAATAATAGAAGAATTCTGTAATAAATATAGGATCCATGAAAGAAATAGATTAAAGTTACCAGAGGCTGAAGAAAAAGGGACAATAATGGTTTGAGTGAGAAATTATGTTTTGAGAGATGAAATATTTCACAGCTTGATAGAGATGATGAATGAACTAAATTTTCATGAAAGTACACTTTCTTAGGATAATTATTAAATTTTGTTATCATGAATTTAACACGTTAATGAAAGATATTATATAAATGTGAAAAACTAAAGAACAAACAAACAAAAAAATAGAAGACAACAAAAGAGATGTTTAGATAGTAAATAGGATTAAAGGTGTACAAGAATCAGTGCAGTAGTGCATTTTAGAATCAGCCACTACTGTAGGGGTACTGAACACAATGACATCCCCAGGTGTCCTTGGGACACCAGAGCTGGTTCTATTGACTGCTTATTTTTCATGACGACTGAGTTCTATGCCTATATCAGGTCCCTTCCAGGACCTGGTACAGACACTTGACCTTCACTGCTTCAGAAATGAAGGTCTATCTGATGGTGATAGTTTTGCAGTTCCATCAGTATTTGATAAACTTGCAGCTCTGGGGCCGCTGCAGAGGGTGGACACTCCTTAGATTCTGGATGTGCCTTTAGCATTGGCTGCCTCTTGCTTCTGCAACAGGCTTCTCAGGAAACATAAGTACAGGGTCAGCACTGTGCTGTGATTTCTGAGCTGGAGCTGAAGTGGGGACAGAGCAAAGTCGATCCATGTTGTTACTTTATGAGTTCATTCTGAACTTAGGACCCAAGACCAAGGCCCTCAAAGGAACCACCTCCCCCAGGTGCAGGCAGAGATGTTGGTCTGAGTCCCATCATTTCACCTGGCCTAGTGTCGGCCTCTGAGGTTTCTACCTGATTCTGTGGCACTGAGTCCTGTGGGCTTGTGTGAAGCTCCCACAGGCTCTTTTGAGCATGAGGCTCTGCCTTCCTGGGATCCAGGTTTTCAGGCTAAGTCAGCACAGGTTGAGTTGAAGGCTGTATGTAGCTCAAAGCTTCTGGTTATGTCCTGCAAGCAAAATTTGGGGGTCCCGGTCTGAGGAGGCCAAGGTGTTGTCTAGGCTGGTGGCCATGCCTGGAAATTTCTGGGCCCTAGTGTTAGAGACACCTTCATAATGGCACTCACTGTGATTCTGCATGGCTGTTGATGGCATGGCATACTTGATTCTCATACAATAGACATGGAGTGGGTTATCCCATTGACTAAGTAATTCCCGATACCCTGTTTTGAGCTCTGCATTGAGCCTGACCAGCAGCCTGTGTGGAGGCATCAGAGCCCTTCTGCCCACCTGGCTTGAACTTCCAGATCAGAAACAGGTTGTGTCAACACATATCTCACCTCGGTGGTATCACATTCTCATAAAGTGTTTTAAGTAAACCCTAGGCAGAGTAGCTCCATCCTCCATATCCCAGTTAGCCACCGTTGATCTGGAATGTGAACTTGAGAAGGGCCCTAGGCTACTGAGCCCTACTTAGCTAGCTACTGATCAGGGCATGCCTTACTTAAGTAAACACTCCCTCCCTGCGAGCAGCACACACACAGATACACACACAAGGAGGAAATGTAATGCTGTCAATGTGGGATCAGATTGCTGGTCTATTTTGCCTTGAAGACCATGGGTCTTCTCATGTTACCTTTGGTTTTCTTTAAAAAAGGGCCAGAGGTTTTGAAGTGAGACTTGACCAATACCTGAGGCAAGGGATAGCTTTTAAACCACAGACTTTTCTGAGGCCAGTTTAGCAGCACCTGGGACAAAGAGGAAAACATTATGCTACATCAAAAGTCTCCAACCAAGTGAGCTGGGCAGGAGCTTCTCCAGTCTGGCTGCCTGGTTACCAGGGCTCCAATTTCTGTTGTGCTCTATAATCAGAACATATGGTCAGTGCCTTCAGACCCGTACCTGGGTTTTTTCCTGATACAAGGCCTCTCCAAAAACTTTCTGGGTGGAGTCTTCTCGTTTTTTACCCTATGCCAAGTTCATACTCAGCTGAACCACCACAGCTCACCTCACAAACTAGGAAAACTTGGGTGATGCTGGTGCTCTAACATTGTGGATCCAGAGCTGAAATCAACTTGGCATTTTTTGTTGTTGTGTTGTTGTTGTTGTTGTTGTTGTTGTTGTTGTTGTCACCAGTGATGTGATTTTTGACACACCTGCCTTTTAGTGGCTTCTCTGGTCTCACATCTACAGTGTTTGTTGTTCTAGCACCTACTTCTCAGGCTTTCTTTAGACTTAAATACATGTGTGGTTCATGAAATTTCTGGGCTGAGGTCACATAAGCTCAGTCACAGATGTAACGGTGGGGTGATTAGCAAAATGCTGAGCAGAGCACTGAACACAGTGCCCACTGGCTGGGTCTGCTCTGGGACCAGTGACTTTCAGTGACCATCCTGCTTGTGTCCCAGGAGTGTTTAAATGAACAGAAATTCTGACATCATTACCTTTGGCATAGAACTTTCCAGGGCCTCTTGTTAGGTTTAGTTGCAGGTATAAGTGCTTCATCTCAGCTCATATGCAGGGTTGTCTCACTGTAGCTGGCAGTGTTCCTACCTCCACATAAAACATTCCTGTGCTAGCCCCTTCACCTGAAGGTGGAAGGACTTTGTTATTGGGGATTAAAGTATATAATAAAATAGGGCGAAATGATGGGTGTCATATCTAACACTGAGATATGGAAATTTTATGACCCTTTTGGCTCCCTCTGTCTCTCTGTGACTCACTTTGTCATTCTCTCTATCTCTTTGACCCTGATTCTCTATGTTCATATGTCTTTCTGTTTGTGTCATTGTTTCTCTTTCTGTTTGTCTTTCTCTGTCTCTCTGATTTCATTATATGAGAAGGCAAAGTGACATATTACAATCTGCTCTATTAGGCACCAGCACAAATTATAACTGTGGTCCACAGACAGTAAAGACTGTGATCCCTCTCCAAACTGAATCCTACTAATAACCCATGTGTTGTCTCACAGACAGACTTTGCCTAGTTTATCCTTTATTGACACTGTGCCCAGCCTCTCAGAAGACATTCAAGCAGAGGCTCCCAGCTCTGCCAAGCCTGGTGCTTGATCACAGAGATTGTGTGAGATATACTCCACGTTTATTTCAATAATGGCTATGTGAAGGAAATGCAGCTGCCTGGCATTGAAGAAGCACATGTTCGCACCCCAGCTCTTGCCATTCTCTTCTTACCTCCAAGCTCTGTCCAGACACCCTGATTTCTACTGAAATTCTTCTGTGATGATATTTATTTCTGCCTCTAAGTCTTTGTCAGTTTGAGTTCTCTCACACCAAACAACTGATTTTTTTACTTCTGAAGATATGACTTCACTTGCCCTGTGATGACAGCACACACATAACTATGTAAGCCTTTCAAACACACCTAGGGTTTGTGGTCCTTTCTGTAGCAGTAACTATTTTCTCTCACTGGAATTTTGTCTCCTGCTGAGTCCACTTCAATCTCCAGGCTTTGAGCTGCTAGAGTGCAGAGACCACATTGGTATTCTTAGCTCTGTGATTGGTAAGGGCAGCATTCACCAAAGCTGAGAAAATAGTAAAAAGGTCTCAGAATAGCCTCCTTTTTTTGAATACACAAATTGTAAGGATGGATGTTAACAATCAACGATGCATGTTGCTCAAGGACAGAAAACACCCAGTATGACCTCGTGTGCTTCTTCATTCTTGTGCCATTGACCACAGTGGGAACAGCTTGCTTTCTGGGTGTCAGCCTTTGTACTTCAGCCCGAGGCAGGAAATCCTAAAATTATAACACATTCCTATGTTTGAGATCTTTAAATCACGTTGTACACCAGGGATCAGGAAAAAAAATATTGGGCCTACAGGTTTCAGGGGATTGTGAGAAACCCAGAAGACACTGCCATACCCTCTTTCTCTTCACTGTTCTGGTGTGTGTCCAATTTAGTCACAAAGCCACTCACTGAATCTCAGCCAATAACTTTCCCCACTTTAAAATAAAGATTATGAGTTTCCAAACAAGGTTGGTAATGCCTCTGGATTTGGGGTGAGTGTTTTAGTGCTCTGCCACATTGTGCATGACCAAGGCCCCTGAAACTCAAGCAGCCAATAGCTCAAAGAGACCTTCAGTGTGCTGAAAGCACCTTGCAGGGACATAGAGCACACTGGGCCCTCATGGAGACACAGAGATAACTGGCCCACCTGTAGGCTCTGAGACTCTTGCTGTCACTATGTCTTGGCATACCATCTGATAGAGGAGTAAACTGAGGCCCTCTCTTCTGAAACTCTGCCACACTGAGGGGGCTTGCTTTTAGTTTCAGGTACCTAGGTTGGAGACATTAAATCCATGAGTTGTTCTTTCCACATGCCCAGGAATGACACTGGTTCAGCCAGATTCCTGGGCACTTTGCAGTTGCAGTGTCCAACAGTCTGACATCTCTCATACTCCTGCTATGGGACCGAGATGTCCTGCCCAGACAGTAGGTGTTTCTGCAACATGACAAAGCTGCCTCCAATGACTTTTTCTCACCTCTTATATTCTTTCTTATGTGCACTTTCCTTCTGACTTCCAGCTGAATGAACTGTGTGTGTGTGTGTGTTTGTGTGTGTCCATGAGTGTTTATCCTAGTGTATGTGGGGATGCTAGATAAAAGGGTCTTATGTGAGAGGGTGCTTCAGAATCTCAGAAGTTCTCATTTTCAAGGCAAATTCCATTGATGAGTTGAGCTAGAGACCTGGGTCAGTTTAAAACTTTACCATTGAAGTTCACATTGGGGACATAGCAGGTGCTGTGGTTAGTCAGCCCATGTGAAATGAAATCACAATAATGCTCTGCCATAGAACTGTTAAAAATGTACCAATACATCAGCTAGTATAATGTTTTGCTCATAGTAATTCTGTGATCAGTGTTATCTGACATTAGAATTTTTTTAGTAAGATACTGATTGGGACAGCAGTCTCAGGAATCAGGAATGTCTTCTAAGGCTCAATGTGTGTGAGGCTTTCATACACAAGCAGGAAAGTTTGTGAAAATGAATGAAATGTCCTCATGATTTGAAAGAATATTGTGTTGTTGCTGACAATGGTAGAATCTGGCTCTTTGATATAACACATAAGGTGCGATATATAATCATGTAGAAGATATCACCTCAAATAAGAAAAGCTGAGATGAATTCCTGAGGGCACAAATACACTCACATTTCTCTGCATCATGTTCATTTCTAGCACAGTGCCGGACACTCCAAACATTAGCAGAACCCAGGCAAAACTCAGGTATGGTACTCAGGCTGACCATCAAATGCCACCCTAATTGGGGGATTCCAAAACAATAGCACATGAAGAGCAAAGGCCAGGGGCTGGCTTTGCTTTCACCAAGGTGCTATTGGGAGAGATATTAGGAGGCAGCCATTGTTTTCTGCATTTATGTTGGAACAATGACACACTGGATGAACTAGGACGTGCTGCTGTTAGGGCCTTGCCATATTATTCCATCTTCCCCACTTGCCACAAGGCCAGGTGAGACTCAGGGCTCCTATTGCAGCAGCCCGCAAGGCAGAGCAGGAACCTTCTGGGTTCCATGCACTTGGGTTAGTACCAGCAAAGTTTTCCACCAGCCGACTTAAAATCAGCACCAAGGCCTTTGATACTCTCTTTTTTCTCTGCAACTTTGGCACCAATATTTTGGAAACGACATCTTTTTAAACAGTTGGGAGTAGTATTGGCCATGGAGCCAGCACTGGGTTTGTGGCTGAAGTGCAAAAACCATAAACAATGCCCTGCATGTGGGTGGCATGAGTAATGTTCACAATTCTGGAATGGTGTGAATTTTTGGAGATCCTGGGTCTTACCTGACTGAAGGAATGACAAAGTCTGTGCTGTTGAAGCCCATTCCAGAACAAACTTTGAGTATTGCAGAACACGTGGTTGTGGGACACATTCAAAATCCTAGTGGGAAACAAATGGCTTCCACTTGGGGCTTCTTGGGACACTGAGTGAATCCTGGCAAAATGAAAAAACCAGACTTCTTAATGTGGTTGAACTGGGGGAAAATGAAAGGGGAGAAAGGAGTGGGGGAGGGAGGACAGCCAAGGGATGGAGTCACATATAGAAAGGCTCTAAGTAGAGGCTTTACACACACAAGGCTGTTTTTTGTTCCTTACGACTTGGCCTCTGGTCACCATGCTTAATCAATAGTTATGCTTAGAGATGATGTTGCATTCTAATTACAGGGAAGTTGCCCAGAGCTGCTTAATTTCAAGATCATTGCTAGGCATTGGCAGTTGCACCTGGCAGGCTGTCCAGAGCTTTGTGAAATGTGTGTTATGGCAGAAGCTATTAAGTTGACTAAAGCTAGTGTTCCCCTCTTCTACACACATCCCAAGTGAATGCACGCAGGTTCAGATGGCTTCTCTCCACATGTCTTATAGGTTTCCCCCCTACTGAAGATGGCCAAATCTGATAGGGAATTTGGTCAAGGAGGGTGGGTGGGTGGTGCAAGGTATCATGTTCATAGCAATGCTATGGGTAAGGAATTGTGAATACACAGTTGTTCTAGACAATGTTGTTGAACAAGAGAAAATAAAATATGTAGAAGGCACCAGTGCAAACTTGACCCCTGCTAACTGAATTGTCTATACTTTTATATGTAATAAATTTCATAATAATTTATAGTTCATGTTATTATTGTAAATGGAACTTTAATTTTGTGGATATTGGGGTTCAATATCAATGCATGCTAGTTATTTCTGGTAGCAACAGTCATCATTTTAGTGACAACAATCATTAAATTTTGAAAATGATAGTATATGCATCAGGTTATATAACATAAATTTTACATTTTAAAAAGATGTGAAATGATTCTCTTAAAAAATTCTGTACTCAATGTGTTACAGTAATCATAAAGAAACACCAGTATCTTCTGAGTTTGTAAAGATGGTCACGTTTGTCTCTCTTGGAGGTTATTAGGGATGTTGAAAGAAAGGTGCTTGAGACCAAGTCAGTGTTTAAAAAAATTTTATAAAGTGCATTTGACTATAGATGGTTTGAGGCAAAAAATACCTTCAGAACCAACATTTACATAGGTTTTATAGAAAGAAAAAAAAGTCATTTATAAAGAGGAAATAGTGCTGTGCTATCCAAATCAACACCTTGATGGAGCAACATATGTTATTTTCTCAGTGGGTCTCACTGTGCCTACAAAGATGTTACTTTTCTTGAGAAAGTGATTACTTTTCTCCAGAGCTTCAGAATCAGCCAAGTTTGCAGGAGTGAGGGTGCTCAGAAAGCTTTCAGACCTTACATTTTCAGAGTCTTGTTTTTATAAAATAAAGTGAAAAGTGGCAGCAAGAGAAGGGGAATGAAATAGAACATCAATTCTTTCTGTCTGCTTCTTATTGACAGCAGATGTAGAGTTAGACTTTATATAGGACACTAAGAAAGGGGTTGATAATGGAGTCTGGTTTCTTGTAGTAGGAAAATTAGTCTATTCTTATGATGTGTCACAACCTTGATCTGAGTCTGCAAGACAGCCATAAATATCAGAAATAAACAATGTCTAAATAATAATAAACAAAATTTGTAAGGGCCGGGACAGCAGGAGAAAGAAGTGGTGAAAGAAACCATGAATTAATAGCCCATAAAAATGGCGGAGATGTTTTTAGGTTTGAGGCTCATTCTAATATTCCTCAGATATTTTCTTGTATTTGTCCTGACTTATTAACATAGAAATAACACTTCTCTTTTAAGTAGAGACTAAGCTCCCCTTCAGCAGTCATGAGGACATCTAAATTGCAGAAACTTGGGAGGATTGGTATAGGTTTCAGTTCTGCTCAGCTGTTTCCTGCAGCCTCGTACCCTTGCTCTGCCTCCTGAAGCAGCTGAGGGGAGTGCCAGTTTTAGGAGCTTTTCTTTGCATTGTTGCATCTGGCATCCACACAGACCTCAATTCCATAGTAAGTCAAGACATTACTTGTCCTTCCCGGATTCCTTTGACTCACCTCTCATAATTCTCAGCTCTCAGCCCTCCAAAGTCCTAGAGCCAGGGCAGAGAATCCCTGGGCCTTTGGCTTTCATCTCTTACTGGGATGAAGATACCCTACTGATTCAAGAGTGCATTCCCTTGGTCTTTCTCTTTTGAGGTGGTAGTACCCCTTAAACTGAGTTTGACCTCTCAGGACTTAGGGACTGTTTCACTTACCACTCTTTGGGCCATGGCAATCTCTCAATTGGCTCTCCCTAATAATCCCCATTTAATTTGCCTTCTGCAAAATCTCAGCCATTAAGCTCAGTCTGAAGACCATCGAACCAAGCACCTTGTCTTATATTGTAACATAGCATGACCACAATATAAACTGCACAATGGCTCACACTGGCCAGAGAATGGCACTTTTGATTATGCCACGCTTATGGGCCTCAACAATTTCTGGAGATGCAATGAAAAGTGGTCTGAAGTTCTCCATATCCATGTTTCTTTTGCATTCTGCACAGAACCCTCCCTCTGTCTGTCTTGCTCCACCTATTGAATTCTCTTGATGTACTCTAAAGCTCCAGACCCAGAGGCCAAACAGGTGTCTTCCAAATCTCTTCCACTGGACTCATTGTCAGAAATCGTCACCGCTGCTCCCATGTCTTTCAATTTCAATCCTATGGACCATTGTCCTTCCTTGCCATATGATTCTCAAAAGCCTCTTGAACCCTCAGCCTCCAAGGTCTCCACTCATCCTGATTTTATTCCCTCCAATTCTCAATCTTTATTTACCCAAGTTCTGCCACCTGCTTCTGTTCTCCTCTTTGAATAGGTGACTGGTGCTGAGAGCATAGTTTTAGTTCATATTCTCTTCTATCTTTATGATGTCTCTCTGATTGAAAAATGCCTGGGTCCTACTCCACTTACCCTTATATTTATACTAAGAAATTTAAATATCTCACTCAATCCTATGATCTTTACATTATTCTGTCTTCTACCCTTAACCATGAAGTAAGAGAGAGAGTTTGGCTCAATGCTCAAGCTCATGCTGATAAGCTACATAAATAAGATCAGGCCCACTACATGAAAACAACAGCCATTTTCTGGAAGGACCCAGAATGTAAGTACCAGGATGGGTCCCTTGGTCTAAGATACACAACCATATAGCAGGACTTCATATTGCAACCTTTTAAGCTGTCAATTTTGAAAAGTTAAAGATGTCACTCAAAGCCCTGATAAGAACACAGCTCTATTTCTTTCTGAGGTAACCAAAGCCCTCCAAGAATATACTAATGGAAATCCCAACTCCCAGGTGTGACATAACTTTTTCCACATATATTTTAATTCTCATTTGGTACCTGTATTCTTCATAAGCTTTCAAAGCTGAAGGAGAATTGTTAAGCCTCAGAGAGAGACATTTTAAAACTCTGCTTTTCAGTTTTTCAACAATCAAAATGAGGAACAAAAATTACAGAAACAAAGACATGATCATGTCAAATATCAGATGCTTGCTGCTGCCATTATGTGCCTCTTGGGTACAAGAACATAAGACTACAAATGGACCCAGGGTTTCTCCAGGTACTGTTTTAAATGAGGCTGTACTGGCCCTTGGGCAAAGCAATGCCCATACCCACAGTCTCCTCTGGGACCATGCCTGATCTGTAAGCATCATGAATATTTTAAAGTAGACTGTAGCCTTCCCTCAAAAGTCAGGACTGCATGTTGTTCTCAGAGGTCTGCAGAGCCTCTGGATTTCTTTCTGCCAACCTTATTAAGCCTTGCTGTTTATGATTGACAGTGTCTGGATGCAAGAGTCTTCATACCTATCATTACATCAGAGCCCCAGGTGAACTTGATGGCCGCAGGTAAGTCAATATCTTTTTTAGAGACACAGGGGTACATATTTAGCCTAAACTGAATATGCAGAAAAACCTATCCCTCTCAGGTCTCTTTTGTAAGATTGATGGAGCAGTGTGTCAACCACTAGCTACACCACTTCTCACTTGTTACTAGCAGGACATGTTGTTCACTCATTTTTACCTGATAGTCCCTACCTGCCCAACTCTGCTGATAGGATGAGACATCTTGTTCAAATTTTGAGCCATTGCTACTTTTTTAGGCCTGTGAGCACAGACAACCTTTCTCTTATTCTTTGTTTCTGAATCGCTTTGGTCTCCACTGTCTGCAGAGGTCTCTTTTCCTCTTCCATCAACTAAGCTAAATCTTATAGTCTTGAATGCTTCTGTTTTCTCCATAGCTAGCCACCACCCTCCTGTAAAAATCCAAGTCAAGTATGCCTTTCACTATCCTTGCCAACACAATATCTTATCTTCTTGGAAAGAAGTAGAGGTCTTCAACTCATCATAACTCTTCTTCTCTCTCAACATTAATTTCAATCCACAAGTTCCCCAGATAAAAATCATCATCCCTGTTAAAAAAAATACCTCTGGACCTATCAGATCCTCCAAGATCTTTGCTTAATTAATCAGATTGTATTTTTTATACACCCAGTAGTTTCTAAGCCATACATCACACTCTCATACTGTTCACATCACTGTCTTAGATCTAAAAGATGCATCCTTCACTATTCTTTCACGTGTTAATTCACAAGACCTATTTGAATTTACCTGGACTAATTCCAACACCTCTCAACCACCCACAGACAGTTTTACTACAGGGCTTTCACAACAGCCCTCATTTCTTCAGCCAGGTCTCAGCTGTAGAACTGACGAAGCTTGACCTTTCAACAATATGTTGATGCAAGAGTCCTCATACCTATCATTACATCATATTACATCATAATATATCATTACAACATATTACTACAATATGTTGATGATCTAATACTTTGTAAATTCTCACAAAGGCTATCCAAAGAACACAAGTTTCAACCGCTCAACTTTCTCGCTTAGAAATAGTACTGGAGGGGAGTTTCCTGATGGTGTAGTGGCTTAAGGCTTCAGCGGTGGCGCTGTCAGCGCTGCGGCCTGGGTTTGATTCCCAGCCAGGTAGCTACCCACATACCAAAAAGAAAAAAAAAAAGAAATAGTACTGGACATTCCCTAAAAAGGCTAAAATAACTCAACCCCGAGGTGACATACCTAGGGCTTTCTATCTCCTCCCAAAAAAGGGCTCTTACATCTGATTGCAAAACACTCATTTCCTTCTTAAAACCTCTGAGAAATAAAGAGGAAATACAGGCAACCTACATATAGTACTGCACTGCTACAACACAGCTTGAGAATTGTAAGCATCCCTCATACAACATTACTTTCTTGAACATAGTTTCACTCTAAAATCTTTGAAAATTAGATAAATCCCCACAAAACACAAAGCATAATAATAGCTTTTAAGAACACAAAACTTCTCATTTAAAAAGAAGAAAATTGGAGGAGGGCAAGATAGTGACTGGGGAGGAGGTCTCTAAAGCCTCTCCCAGGAAACACAGTTGAATGGCTGCCCAGAAGCCAAGAAAAATGACCCTGAGTGACACAACAGCTGAGAAATCCACACATCACAAGAAAACACCTGGAGGTTGGAGAGAAGGGTGCAAATGGGAGAGAGGGGAGGCAGCAGAGATGGATTGCGACAGGACCCTATCTCTCCTGACTATCTAGGACCAGGGCAGTACACAGGAGAGGGCAGGCCAAAAGGTGACAAGAGTGAAAGTCAGCCAAAGTTGCAGAAAGTTGGCTGACCGTGGGAGAGATGAGCCTTAGAGCAACACGTTGGAGGCAGAGCTTGGGGGCAGCCTCTGAAGCTCTTGAGTAACAAGAGGGCTGAGCAAGGACTCTGAAGACTCACAGGATAAGGTGGGGCCACATAGACTGTACCTTGGCTTCTGTCACCCTCATGGCCTACAGCACACATGTGCATGGCTCCTATGCTGGGCCACGGTTCCTGGCCTACAGCAGAGGTGAACGGCTGCCTTTGTACAACCTGTGACATCAGGCCCATAGCTTTGAACTTGTTGTGCACACGCACCTGGTGCCCACATGTGGTGTAAGATTGTAGAATTCATCCTGAACAGCTGGTCACTGAACCAGGCCAGGGAAGAAAGGATTTGATAACATTCACCCCATCCAGTAAGAGCAGCCTTGGCTCATATTCCCCAGCTTCCCTAGCTTCCCCACCATAGGGCAGGAGGTGTAGTTGCCCCTGTGCACTTTTTTGTTGGCTTCTCCCCTCTCCTACAGCCACCCCAACAAATTGCAGGTAGCAGAGAGACCTCAGATAGATGTGCACAGCATCCAAATGCAGCCAAACAACTCCTGTCTCTCCTAAAACTGGGCCCTCTGTGCCACCTAGTTAGTATCTGCCCTATTGCAAGACACCACAAAAATATTAATCAGGGATACTGGGCTCTGTTGAACATAGTGTCCTCATGCCAAAGAGGAAGAACACAGAAGACATGAATTCCTTAAAAACTAAAGCTGCTCAGAAAGAACATGAAATATACTTAGAAGAGAGTTTCACAGACATAGAATTTACTGAACTAAGTGACAGAGAATTTAAAGTAGCCATTCTAAAGGCTCTGAGAGAAATGAAAACATACTGGCAGGACACCATAACTGAGATGAATGACTTAAGAAAGAAAATCCATAAACAAAATGAACAATTTAACAACATACTGGTATCTGATGAAATAAACTTCAGGTTGAAAAAGATATTAAGAGACAAAGAAGTACATTACATAATGATAAAAGGCACAATACAACAACAAGAATATTTGACACTAATACATATGCTCCCAATCAGGAAGCACCAAAATATACAAAGCAACTACTTACAGATCTGAAAGGAGAAACTGACAAAAGCACAATCATTGTGGGAGACTTAAACACCCTGCTAACAGCCACGGAGAGATCAACTAAACAGAAAATAAATAAAGAAATATCAGCTCTAAATGACACATTACAGCAATTGGACATAATTGATATTTAGAGGACATTTTATCCAGCAAAAGGAAGCTATAACTTCTTTTCTAGTGTGCATGGAACATTCTGAAGTATGGACCACGTGTTGGGAAATAAAAATAACCTCACCAAATTCAAGAAGATCAGAATCATACCAACTGTATTTTCAGAACACAAAGATTTGAAATTGGAGATCAACTTTAAAAGGAAAGCAGAAAAAAATTACATATACATAAAGATTGAACAACATGTTATTTTAAAAATTACTGGATAAAAGAATGAATAAAGGAAGAAATTAAAATTATATAGAAACCAATGGCAATGAAAATACAATATAACAGAATTATTTGGACACAGCAAAAGCAGTAATATGAAGGAAATTTATATCATTACATGTCTATCATAAGAAACAAGGAAAATTACAAGTAAACACCATCCCATCCCATCTTAAAGAACTAGAAAAAGAAGAGCAGACAAAACCTAAAGTCACCAGAATGAAAGAAATAATAAAAATTAAAGCAGATTTAAACCAATTCGAGAACAGAAAAACAATAGAAAAAATTCATAGTACAAAGAGCTGTTTATTTGTGAACATTAACAAAATTGACAAACCCTTAGCTAGTTTAATCAAAGTACAAAAGGAAGAAATATAAATTTCCAAAATTAAAAATGAAAAGGGAGAAATTACCACTAACACCACAGAATTACAAAGGATTACAAGAAAATATTATGAAGAGCTTTATACCACTAAATTTAACATCCTAGAAGGAATCGACAAGCTTCCAGAAATGTACAGCTACATGGAATAAGCCAAGAAGAGCAGGATAATCTAAATAGACCAATCAAGAGCAAAGATAGTGAAATGACTATCCATAATCTCCCTAACGGCAAAAGCCCTGGACTGCATGGTCTCACCAATGAGTTCTACCAAGCATTATAAGAAGATTTAACACCTATCCTTCTCAGATTCTTCAAAAAAATTGAAAAGAAAGAAATACTTCCTAACTTATTCTATGAGGCCAATGTACCCTAATACCAAAACCTGGTAAAGACAACACACAAAAAACTATAAACTAATATCTCTGATAAACACAGATGCAAAAATCCTAAACAAAATGTTAAAAAATAAAATACAGCAATGCATCAAAAAGAATATGCATTATAATCAAGTGGGTTTCATCCTGGGAGCACAAGGATGGTTCAACATATGAAAATCAATCAATGTGATACACCATATAAGCAGAATAAAAGATAAAGATCATATGGTCATGTCAATTGATGCAAAAAAGCATTCGACAGGATACAACATCCATTTATAATCAAAACACTAAATAAAATAAGTGTAGAAGGAAAGTATCTCAACATAATGTAGGCCATATATGACAAACCCTCAGCTAACACCACACTGAATGGGGAAATGTTGAAGCCTATTTTTCTAAAATAAGGAACAAGACAGGGATACCCCTGTCACCACTGCTATTCAATATAGTACTGGAAGTTCTAGCCACAGCAATCAGGCAAGAAAATGTAATAAAATGTATCCAAATTGGGAAAGAAGAGGTCAAATTGTCACTATTTGCAGATGACATGATCCTTTATATAGAAAGTTCCAAAGATTCACCAGGAAACTATTAGAAACAATAAATGAATACAGTAAAAATCAGGATACAAGATCAATGTACAAAAATCAATAGCATTCTTATATACAGACAACGAATCCTCAGAAAAAGAAATGAGGGAGTCAATCTCTTCTATTATCACAACAAAAAGAATGAAATACCTGGAAATTAACTTAGCAAAGAACATGATAGACTTATACATGAAAAACTATAAGTCATGTTTGAAAGAAATTGAGGCAGACACTAAGAAATGAAAACAAGCAAACAAACAAAAAAGACCTCTGTTCATGGATAGGAAGCCTTAACATTGTTAAAATGGTCATTTTTCCCAAAACAATCTACAGATTTAATGCAATACTTTTCAAAATCCCGCAATCATATTTTCATAAAATAGATAAAAGAATTGTCAGTTTTATATGGAAGTATAAAAGACCTCGAAGTGCTAAAGCAATACTACATAAAAAGAATAAGGTTGGTGGTATTACACTCCCTGACTTCAATTTATATTACAAAGCATCAATAGTCAAAACAGCTTCGTATTGTCAAGAAAACACAAACATAGACTAATGGAACAGAATTGAAAACTCATAAATAAATCCACAAATTTATGGACAAATTATTTTTTATAAGGAGCAAAATATATGCAATGGCGAAAAGACAGCCTCTTCATGGTACTGGGAAAGCTGGAGAAACATGCAGGAGAATGAACCTGAGATGTGAACTCTCACCATATACAAAAATTAACTCAAAATAAATTAAAGACCTTTATGTAAGACCTGAAACAATAAGCTGTATAGAAGAAAACATAGGTCCTAAACTTATAGACCTGGGGCTCAAGGAAGACTTCATGAACCTGACATTAAAGGCAAGTGAAGAAAAAGCAAATATAAATGAATGGGACTATATCAATCTAAAAAGCTTCTGCACAGCAAAAGAAACCATGAACAAAGCAAAAAGATATCCAACTGAATGGGAGAAAATATTTGCAAACAACACATCAGATAAGGGTCTAATATCTAAAATATATAAAGAACTAATAATACTTAACAACAAAAAAATCAAGTGACACAATTAAAAATTGGACAGAAGAACTAAACAGACATTTCACCCACAAAGAAATACAAATTGCCAAGAGACTTATGAAAAAATTCTCATTCTCATTAGCTACCAGAGAAATGCAAATCAAAACCACAATAAGATACCACCTCACACCTGTTACAATGGTTATTATCAACAAGATGAAATAACAAATGCTGGAGAGGATGTGGAGAAAAAGGAATATTCAAACACTGCTTGAGGAAGTGCAAATTGGTACAACCACTGTGGAAGATGGTGTGAAGGTTCCTCAGAAAATTGGGAATGGTGATACCATATGACCCAGTAATGCCTCTTCTTGGGATTTACCCAAAAAACTTGAAAACCTTAGTCCGCAGACTCATGAACCCCAATGTTCATTGCATCATAGTTCACAGTGGCCAAAACATGGAAACAACCAAATTGCCTTGCAACAGATGACTGAATAAAGGATCTGCATTACATATACACAATGGAATATTACTCAGTTATAAGAAAAGGTGAAATACTGCCATTTACAAAAAAATGAATGGGCCTGGAGATCATCATGTGAAGAGAAATAATCCAGACAGAAAAAAAAAAACTGTATGACTTCACTCATATGTGGAATGTAAATTTAAAAGGAACAAAAAAAATGAGCAAACAAACAAATAACCATGGACACAATCAATGGTTTAATATTTATTTGGGGACAAGTGGTCAGGGGATGAGGGAAGTGGGAGAGATTAGGAGAGGATGGAGGGGGAGTAATATATGCTGATGGAAAAAGAACTCACAGTAGGTGGTGAACTTATTATTCAACAAGTTGACAATGCACTGTAGAATTGTACACCTGGAACCTATGTAATCCTTGCTAACAGATGTCACCCCAATAAGTCTAACAATAAAAATGAATTTAAAAAAAAAGGAGGGAAATCACACAATAACACAGAATGTAATAAGAGCTTCAAGAGCAAAAAATATCTCATTTAAAAATGTTTAACTTTATCATGGATGTAGTATCAGATTTGACTGCAAATTTTAAAATTAATTAGAATTTTAAATCCATTTTGATCATGGAGTATTAAGTACATACATTTCAAAACTTTCTGTTATTTTTTATTACATTATATGTAGAAGAAAATTGTTTTAATAAAAATAATTCTCTTGTAAATATATAATCGTATGTTTTTTTTCAATTTTTGGCACCTAACCCCATACTTTATTCTACTTCTCTGTTTCCTATAACACAGATTTGCATAACAAAGCCTTTTTAGGACCCCAACAGGTGTGTTATATGGAGGTTACTTGTATTGTTTTTATCTTGGGATCACTGAATATTTTTGCATCTGGATCTCAAATTTAAGCATGTTAGTTCATGCTTTTTATTAGGCAACAAAGAGGTCTTTCACTGAACCTGTAGACCCTTCCCTTAAGCTCAATTCCTTTTTTCAGCAGCTTCAACTGTCCCTTATCTCTGGTCCAGCTGTCACCCTGTTGGATATTAATTTCCCTTTCAGACTTGACATTGATAAAAGAAATGATAAGGCCATAGGTTTTCTGGGACTGAGAGTTGTAACTTCCATGTATGTTGATGCATATTTACACAAACAGCTAGACTCCACTGTCTGTGGCTGGCCTTTATGCCTGAGTGCCCTGGATGCATTGGCTTTTTAAATAGAGAGCCACAAACTTACTTTTGGCCTACACATCCCTGGATATTCTTTCCACAATTTGTTGGACCTTACCCACAAGGCTCTACAATCCCTGTCCTCAGTCAGAACCCAACAATTACACCTTCTCTTTATTGAATCACCCCACATTAAACTATAAAACTGCATTATTCTCAACTCAGTCTCTCTTCTACCTGCCCTAGACCAATCCCTCACCCATTTCTGTACTGAAATCTTAGAGTTCAAAAGATCCCATTTCCCTAATATCACCTACCAACCCCTTTCCACTGCAATACACACTAGGTTCATGGATGGTAGCTATGTTTCACTTGAGGGAGAAAGACATACAGAATATTCTGTTGTCTCCTCTCATTATGTTGTTGAATCTCACCAGCTCCCACTGGGCGTGATGTCTCAAAAGACTGAACTCATTGTCTTAACAAGAGTCTTCACTTTGGTAACTAATCTTGAAGTAAATATATACACTGGTTTGAAATATGCCTTTCACAAAATACCCATGCTTCTATCTGGCAAGAATGGAGATTCTTTTTATTCAAGAATCACCCATAACTAATGCAAGTCTTATTCACTGATTATTATTTATGGCCCAGACACCCAAGACAGCAGCTATTATACATTGCTGAAGGCATAAGACAGAAGAGGACACTTTTAATCAGGGCAATAATTTTGTAAACAGGGAAGGCAGGGATGTAGCATTTCACTTGGACCCAGCCTGCCAGCTTCTCTTGCTCCCTCCCCTGCAGGTAACCCATGCTTCAGAGGAGTGACCATCTCTCTTAACATTGGGCATTATATCTGAAGGCTTCTGGTTGTTTCTAAAAGGGATAATATGTCTTGCCCACGGCTGAACTTCATTCCATTCTCCAATACACCAACAACTCTTTTCATATAGGCCATAAGCCTTTAACACAGCTGCTAAAACCCCTTATTTTTATTCCAATTCCTCTTAAAACCCACAAAAATATTACTTGTGACTGTCCCATTTGCTACTTTATCTCTCCCCATAGAAATATATGTCCACCTACCTTCCCTACACACCAACCTAGGTGACATATACCCAGTCAGCACTGGCAAGTTGAGTTTACCCACATGCCCCAAATAAAAAATATTAAATATATTTTTACTCTTGCAGATATCTTCACAGTTTGTGCAGAAACATTTCTTACTACATTGGAAAATTCCTCCACAGCAGTTGAGGATTTAATCCAAGACATTATCCCTAAATTTGGGGTGCCAATTTTCTTATAATCAACATACTTCTTATAAACAACATATTTATGTTTCTAAGCAATTCTCCAAACAGACCAGCACAGATATGCCAAGAAAACCACTAACATGGCCAGACAAAGAGTTCTCTGTCACACTGCAATCCTAACAAGTGCAGAGAAACCTAATAGAACCCCCCAATGACCAGAATAGAGTCTCCTGGAAGACTCGAAACCTGATCATCACAGGGAGGCCCAGCAGACCCCTAACCTGACCAGAACAGAGCCCTTAATTCAGACCTCCATCGTGACCGGAACAGACACCCCAGGAACACATGAACCCAAAAGTAAGACACTAAGAGACCCTGAACTTGACCAGAACAGACATTAGGCAGATTCCAAATGTGACTGAAAATGGAATCCTGCTGCAGACCTCTCACTTGACCAGCACAGAGTCCCCAGGCAGACAATTAATTTGACCAGCAGAGAAATTTTATGCAAGACTCCAACATAACCAGCATTAAAATGCCCAGGATACCTCTAGGCTGAGTAAGTCAGAAACTTCCAGGAAACCTGAAAACTCGCCATCAAAGAGACCACAGGAAGACTCCAACCCTGACAACCAGAGAGACTTCCAAAAGGCCCATATTGACATGCCATAGAGACCCCAGAAATACCACCAACATTACCAACAAAATTATTCCCAGCTGACCGCAAATCATGACAGCACAGAGACCCCAGGATGACTCTAATTATGACCAGTACACAGACTACTTGCAGATCCCTAATCTGACCAGCACAGAAACGTCAGGCAGAAACACAACATGACCAGCACAACAACACCAGTAGAACCTCAACAGGATGAGCAAAAACAAACCTGACAGACTCGCAACCTGAACAGCACACAGACCACAGGAAGACTGCAACCTTACCAAAACTGAGTTCCTAGGCAGATATCTCTGTGGCTAGGACAAATTCTATGCAGACTTCAAACAGGAACAGGACAGAGACCAAAGGCTATCACTAACACTCTTTGAGCAAAGCAATCCCCACAAAACACCAATCCTGGCCAGTACAAAGTTGTCAGGAAAGCATTCAACCAGACCAGGAAAGAGACTCTGACATGTTATGCAATCTGACTTGCACAGAAACAAATTGCCGATCCTGACCTGGCTGGGAATACAGACCCCTCGAGTCCCTGTAACCCGCCAGCAGAGAATGCCAGGCACAAACTTAACATAATAATCCCAGAGACTCTAACACACCTGGAACCTGAGATGCAAAAAGACCCATGTTGACAGTCAAACTGACCAGCAAG
The DNA here is from genome assembly GCA_004026885.1 of Lyroderma lyra. Lineage (NCBI taxonomy): Eukaryota > Metazoa > Chordata > Mammalia > Chiroptera > Megadermatidae > Lyroderma > Lyroderma lyra. The sequence goes on from PVJL010011268.1 coordinate 25,421, forward strand.
GTACCCTACGATTTATCCAAGAACACCGGCAGAGATCCAACCTGACCCCACACCTGACCATCACAGAGACTCTCAGCAGATCCCTAATCTGTGCAGCGGAGAACCTGGGCACACCTCCAGACTGAGCAACACAGACACCAATAGCATATCCTTAACAAGACAGGTGAAATAAACCCAGGATGACCCCTACCATCACCATCACAGAGATCCGTGGAAGACACCAAACCTGACACACACAGAGACCGCCAGCAGACCTCAAATAAAAGTAGAAGAGAAAACCCATGCAAAGAACCCTTTGGCCAACAGAGAGACAGCAGCAGATTGCTAATCTGATCAGCACAGATTCACCAGACAAACACCAATTCTGACTGGTACAGATACCACTTGCAGAATATGAACCTGATGAGCAGAGAGAACCCTACTTGCCCTCTAACCTGAGCAATAAGAAATCGTCAGAAGAACTCCAACATGACCAAAAGAGTACCCAGAATTACCCAAACTTCAGTACGTGAAAGACCAAAGCAAACATCCAGCGTGACCATCTCAGAGACCTGAGGTAGTTCCTAAACATTACTTGGAACACAGACAACTAGAAGACTTTGCACATGACCAGCAGGTCCATAAAAAGACTAGCATTGAGACACAGGGCACACTCTCAATATGATTGGACACATAAATACCAGGATATTCCTTTAGCAGCCCAGCACAGAGACCAAATGTAGACTTCTAAAACTACAAGCAAAGAAAACCTGGGCAGACCACAAAACTGACCAGGACAGAGACACCAAGGAAATTCCAACCTCAGCAACACAGACATTCATCATAAACTCCCACATGATTGGGTACAAAGACTTTAAACAGAGAGCCAAATTGACCACCAGAGAAAAACCAGCACAGAGATCCTAGGCAGTTCTTCAAACTCATGATCACAGAGTCCACAAACAGATGCTCAACCTGAGCAACATAAAGAACACCAGAAGACCGCAATCTAACCAAAACAGAGATCACCAGAAGGACATTAAACTAATGAGCACAGAAACTTCCAGAAGACTCAAATCTGACTGGTGCAGAGACCCTGAGCAGAACACCAGCTCGGAGTACAGACCCCAGACTGACCCCAACATGACCAGAACAGAGACCCACAACTAACTTCAAACTTTACCATCATATAGACCTCAGGAAGAAACGCTACATGTCTGGCACAGGTACAAATGCAGACCTGGAACATGACCAGTAAAGTGACCCTCAGAAGACACCCAACTGGACAAGTAAATTACCTAAAATATATTAAACAGAGCATCTGTGAGAATGCAGTAAATTTCTAAACAGACCAGAACAAATACCCAAAGAAGATCCCAGACTTGACCAGAAACAAGAATCTACAAAACTTCCCCATTTCAACCACCACAGAGAACTCAGCCAGGACTTTCAAATGACCAGCATAGAGACTCCTGGCAGGATCCCAATCTGACCATTGAGAGAGATCCAACACACCCAAAACCTGACAATCACAGGGAGCCCAACAAAACACCAACATGCTCAGAACAGAGCCCATAATGCAGACCCCCATGGTGACCAGTAGAGTGAGCCCAGGCACACATAACACCAGCATAAAAACACCAGCATACCCCAAACATGACAAGGATAGACCTCAGGCAGATTCCAAATGTGACTGACAGCAGAGACCTCCAGAAGACCCCTAAAAGAACCAGCACAGAGTCCCCAGGTAGAAAAGCAATTGGACTAGCACAGAGACAACGTTCAGGCCTCCAATCTGAACAACACAGAGAGCCTCAGAAGACTCCTTGGATGAGTACCTTAAAAACTCCCATAAGACCCCAGAACTCACCAGCTAAGAGACCCCCAGTAGACTTAAAACCTGACCAGCACAGTGACCTCAGCAGACCCCAATTTGACCAGCACAAACTCTCCAGACAAACACCAAGTCTGACCTGGAATGACATCTCTGACAGACCCCTAACCTGACAAGAACAGAAACTTTCAGTAGACCTCTAACCTTACCAGCAAGAAATCACCAAAAGAACCCCAACCTGACCAGAGAATATGCAGAAGTTCTAGATGAACACCAGGAAGATCACACCAGAGCTACAACCTGACCAGGAATGGCTGGATAGTCAGACCCTCATTGTTACTGGGCACTAGGAAACCCAGAAGACTCATGGCATGACCAGAACTCATACCCCTGGCAGGCCTATAACCAGACCAGCACAAGATGCAAGTTGGACTCTCAACATGACCGGGCATATAAATTCCAATACAACCACTGACCTGACCATCTCAGAGGCCCAAGGCAGACCCCCCAACATGACAAACAGACACCCCAAGCAGACCTCAAAACAGACCAGCACAAAGACCCCAAGTAGTCTCCAACTTCAGCACCACAGAGACCTATGAAATTCCCAAACTGACTGAGCACAAAACCCTGAGCGGACAGCCGAACTGACCAGCACAGAAAACCCATGAATATCTCAACACTGACTAACACAGACACCCTAGGAAGATCTTCAAACTCATGAAGACAGAGGTACTAGGAAAACCTTCAACCTGACAAGCACAAAGTCCATCAGAAGACCGCAAACTGGGCCGGAACAGAGAAACCGAGCAGAACTTTAAATTAATCAACACAGAAACTCCTTGAAGACCAACTTGACCAGTACAAAAACCCTGAGTAGAAACAAAACCTACTCAGCACAAAGACCCCTGACTGATGCTGACCTGACCAGAAGAGAAAATTGAAACTAACCTCAGAGTTGATTAACACAGAGACCTCATGAAGAAACTCTACATGTCAAGACCAAGGACACATTTTGACATTGAAGCTAAGTACAAAAGAAACCCCAGAAAGATACCCAAACTGTCAAATACAGTACCCAACAGTACATTAACCTGAGCAGCAAAGACAATCAAGCAAACCTTCAAGCAGACCAGCACAGACACGACAAGCAGAAACCCGAGATGACCAGATAAAATGATATCCAGCACATCCCCATCACAAACAGCACAGAGTACCTTGAAATAACCCCCAAATGACCAGCATAGAGAATTTGTGGCGACCCCACATTGACCATCATAGAGAGCTCCAGCAAGCCCCAATCTGACTAGAATAGAACCCAAGTTGCATGCATCCAAGGTGACTGGGAGGCAGAACCTGGGCACAATTGACACCAGCCATAGAAACACAAGCAGACCCCAAACCTGACCACGACAGACCCCAGGGAGATTTCAAATGTGACTGGGAAGAGAGACCCCCAGCACAACCTCAACCTGCCCAGCACAGAGCCCCTCGATAGGTCCCAACCTGACTATGACAAAGAGGACGCACTGAGCTCAAACTTGACCAACACAGAGACCATAGGCAGAAACCCAACATGACAAGCACAGGAACACATGCAGACCTGGATCCTGACCAGGAAAGAGACCCCCAGCATACAACTGAACTGAGAAGCATAATAAATAGCAGTGCATTGACTTCATGAGAAGTGCTGCCTCAGAAAATCTCCCAACACACCAGCACAGATACCCCAAACAACCCCCCCTCCGGCACATCTCAGTCCTAACAAGCACAGAGAAAGCTAATAGAACCCCAAAATGACCAGCATAGAGGCTCCTGGCAGCCCCCAAATGTGATCAGGACAGGGATGCCCAGCAAACCCTCAACTTGACCAGAACAGAACCTTTAATGAAGACCTTACTTATGACCCGAACAGACACTTCAAGAACACATGAACCACCAAGTAAGATACCAGCAAACCCTGAATCTGACCAGAATAGACTTTAAGCAGATTCCAAATGTGACTCGAAACAGAGGCCTGCTGCAGACTGCTAACTTTACCAGCACAGAATTCCCAGGCAAACAACCAATTTGACCAACAGAGAGACCCTCTGCAAACCTCCAACATAACCGACAATAAGACTCCAAGGATACTTCTAGGCTGAGTAGCTCAGAAACTTCCAGGAAACTTGACAACTCACCAGCAAAGAGACCCCAGGCAGAACCCCACTTTGACATGCAGAGAGACCTCTGAAAGCCCCAAATTGATATGCCATAGACACCCCAGTACCACCACCAAATTTACCAACACAATTACCCCAGATGACCTCAAAACATGCCAGCACAAAGACCCAAGGCTGACACCCAAGGTTAATAGCACCGAGACTCCAGGCTGACTCTAATCATGACTAGCACACAGTCTACCTTCATAACCCTAATCTGACCAGCACAAAGATATTAGGTCGAAACACAACATGACCAGCACAACACCTGCAATAGAACCTCAACTGGATGAGCAAAACCATACTTGACGGATTCGAAACTTGAACTGCACACAGACCCCAAGAAGACTGCAACTTAACTAAAACTGAGTCGCAAAGCAGATATCTCTGTGGCCAGCAAAAAGATCTAAGCAGACTTCAAACACTACCAGGACAGAGAACAAAGGCTACCGCCAACACTCTCTGAGTACAGAAATGCCCAGAAGACACCAATCCAGACCAGCAGTAAGTTCTCAGAAAGACACCCAAACTGAGCAATAAAGAGAACTTGAGGTGATATCCAACAGATTCGCACAGAATGCACTGGCCGATCCTGACCTGACTGGGAACACAGACCTCTAAACTCCCTGTAACCTGGCTAGTAGCGAGTACCAGGCACAAACTTACACATGATAATCCCAGAAACTCTAGCACACCTGGAACCTGTGATGCAAATTGTCCCACATTGACAGTCAACCTAACCAGTACAGTACTCTACCATTTCCCCAACTAAACCAGCATATATCAAAACTGACCCCCAACCTGACCATCAGAGAGACTCCCAGGAGACCCGCAACCTATGCAGCAAAAATCCTGGGCAGACTTCCAATCTTACCAGCACTGACACACATAGCATACTCCTAACATTACAGATCAAATAAATGCCAGGATGACCCATCCCATGACCGTCACAGAGATCCGTGGAGGACACCTAAACTGACCAATACAGGGACCCTCAGTAAACCTCAAAAATAACCAGAACAGAGAACCCAATCAAAGAACCATGTGACCAAGAGAGAGACTGCAACAGACTCCAGTCTGATCAGCAGAGATTCCCCTGAGAAACATGAATTGTCAATGGGTCAAATATCACTTGCGGAATCCGAACCTGTAGAGCACAGAGAACAGTAGCAGCCCCCTGAACTGAGCCACAATAAATCACCAGAATAACCCCAACTTGACCAGAAGAGGTACCTGATGTCCCCAAACTTGAGCACAAGGAAGATCAAAGCATCCAACATGACCATCTCAGAGACCCAAGGCAGTTCCCAATCATTACTTGCAACACAGACAACTAGAAGACCCCAGACATGGCCAGCGCAAAAACCCCAGGCAGTTCCATAACAAGACTAGCACTGAGACACAGGGCACACTCTCAATATGCTTGGGCACATAAATACCAGGGTAATCCTTCGGCTGCCCATCACAAAGACCAAACTCAGACTCTTACAATGACAAGCACAGAGACCCCAGGCAGTCCTCAAAAACGACCAGCACAGAGACACCTGGGAATCTCCAACCTCACCAGCACAGAATCTCAATGTAAACGCCCATGTGGCTAGATACAAAGACTTTAAATAGACCAGCAGAGAAACACCATGTGGATCTCAAGACGGACCAGCAGAGGGACCCTAGGCAGATCTTCACACTCACGACCACAGAGTCCCCAGGCAGACCCTCAACCTGAGCAGCATAAAGACCACCAGAAGACCCCAAATCTTACCAGAACAGAGAACACCAGCAGGATGTTAAACTAATCAGCACAGGAACTTCCAGAAGACATAATCCTGACCAGTGCAGAGACATTGAGTAGAACCCCAACCAGCACAGCACAGAGACCACTGACTGATGCCAACCTGACCAGAACAGAGACCCACAAACAACTTCAAACTTGACCAAAACAGAGACCTCAGGAAGAAACTCAACATGGCACAGATAAAAATGCAGACCTGAAACACGACCAGGAAAGTGACCTTCAGAAGACACCCAACTGGACACGTAAAGTACCTAATAATACAATAACCTGAGCATCCAAGAGAATCCAATCAATTTCTGAACAGACCAGAACAAATACCCAAAGAAAATACCTGACCTGACTAGGCACAAGAATATACAAAACATCCCCATTTCAACAACCACAGAGAACCCAGACAGAACTTTCAAATGACCAGCATAGAGGCTCCTGGAAGGGAGACAACCTGACCATTCAGAGAGATCCAGCACACCCCAAAACTGGCCATCAAAGGGAGCTCAGAAGGAAACCAACCGTCCCAGAGCAGACCCCATAATGCAGGACTCCTTTGACCTGCACAAACTCCCCAGACAAATACCAATTCTGACGTGGATTGACATCCCTGACAGATCCCTAACCTGACAAGAACAGAAACCCCCAGTAGACCTCTAAGTTTACCAGCAAGAAATCACAAGAAGAACCCCACCTGACCAGAGAGTACCCAACAGTTCTTCTAGCTGAGCACCAGGAAGATCATACCAGAGCTACGAACTGACCAGCACAGTCAGCACAGTCAGACCCTTATTATTACTGAGTACAGCGACACCCAGATGACCCATGGCATGACCTGTACATATACCCCTGGCAGGTCCATAACCACACCAGCACAGAGATGCAAGGTGTACTCTCAACATGACCGGGCATATAAATTCCGATATGCCTACTAACCTGACCAGCTCAGAGACCCAAGGCATACCACCAACATGACAAGCAGACACCCAAAGCAGACCTCAAAACTGACCCGCACAAAGACCCCAGGCAATCTCCAACTTCATTAGCACGGAGTCCTATGATAAATTTTCAAACTAACTGTGTACAAAAACCCTGAGTAAACAGCCGAAGTGACCAGTGCAGAAAACCCATGAAGACCTCAACATTGACCAGTACAGCCACCCTAGGCAGATCTCCAAACTCACATCAACAGAGGCCCCAGGAAAACCCCCAACCTGACCAGCAAAACATCCATCAAGAGACCCTAAACTTAACCAGAATAGAGAACCCCAGCAGGACCTTAAATTAATCAACACAAAAATTCCTAGAAGACCTCAACCTGACCAGTACAGAAATCCTGAGCAGAACCCAAACCTACTCAACAAAGAGACCCTTGACTGATGCTGACCTGACTAGAACAGAGAACTGAAGCCGACCTAAGTGTTGTTTAACATAGAGACCTCATGAAGAAACTCGGCATGTCATGCCCAAAGACACATGCAGACCTAGAACCTAAGTATGAAAGAAATCCCCAGAAGACACTCAACCTGTCAAATACAGTACCCAAGAACACATTAACCTGAGCAGCAAAGAGAATCTAGCAAATCTCTAAACAGACCTGTGTAGATCCCCTAAGCAGAAACCCTAGCTAACCAGACAAAACAATCTCCAGCTCATTTCCATCACAACTAGCACAGAGTACCTTGACAGAACCCCAAATTACCGGCATAGAGAATTCGTGGAGACCCCACATTGACCATTTCAGAGAGCCCCAGCAAATCCCAATCTGACTAGAACAGAACCCACAATGCAGACATACAAGGTGACCGTGAGCCAGACTCCAGACACATTCATCACCACCAGAAATGAACAAGCGGACACCAAACCTGACCAGGAGAGACTTCAGGGAGATTTCATATGTGACTGGGAACAGAGACCCCCAGCAGAACCCCAAACTTCCCAGCACAGAGACACCCGATGGTTCCCAACCTGACTGTGACAAAGAAGACGCACTGAGCTCAAACTTGACCAACATAGAGACTGTAGGCAGAAACTCCATGTGACAATCACAGGAACATCTGCAGACCTGAAACCTGACCAGGGAAGAGACCGCCATCATACAACTGACCTGAGAAGTACCATATAAATCATTCAATAACCTTATGAGAAGTGTTGCTTAAGAAAATCTCCAAACACACCAGCAAAGATACCCCAAGCAAACCCCCCTAACCTGGCCAGGCAAAAGGATCTCCGGCACATCACAATTCTAATAAGCACAGAAAACCCTAATAGAACCCCCAAATGACCAGCATATAGTCTGCTGGCAGACCCCAAATGTGATCAGCACAAGGAGGTCCAGAAACCCCCAATCTGACCAGAATAGAGCCCTTAATAGAGACCATCATGACCATAACAGACACCCCAGTAATACATAAACCCACAAGTAACACACTAGCTGATCATCAACCTGACCAGAATAGACCTTAGGCAGATTCCAAATGTGACTGAAAACAGAGACCTCTTGCATACCCCTCATGTGACCAGCACAGAGTGCCCAGGCAGACGACCAATTTGACCACCAGAGAGAACCTCTGCAAACATCCAATATAGCCAACATTAAGACCCCCAGGATACCTCTAGGCTGAGTAGCTCAGAAACTTCCAGGAAACCTGAAAACTCACCAGCAAAGAGACCCCAGGAATAACCCCACCCAGACAAGCAAAGAGACCTTTGAAAGCCCCATATTGACATGCCATAGACACCCCAGAACCACCACCAAACTTACCAACACAATTACCCTAGCTGTCCTCAAACCATGCCAGCACAGAGACCCAAGGCAGACAACCAAGATTAACAGCACAAAGACCCCTGCCTGACTCTAAACATGACTAGCACACAGACTACCTGCAGACCCCTAATCTGACCACTACAGAAATGTCATGCCGAAACATATCATGACCAGCACAACAGCAGTAGAACCTCAACTGCATAAGCAAAACCACACTTGACAGATTCGCAACGTGAAATGCACACAGACCCCAAGAAGATCACAAACTAACCAAAACTGAGTCCCCAAGCAGATATCTCTGTGGTCAGCACAAAGATCTAAGCAGACATCCAACACGACCATCTCAGAGACCCAAGGCAGTTCCTAATCATTACTTGCAACACAGACAACTAGAAGACCGCTGACATGACAAGCAGAAAAAATGAACTCTGGCAGTTCCATAACAAGACTAGCACTGAGACACAGGGCACACTCTCAAATTACTCATGCACAAAAATACCAGGGTAATCCTTTGCCTTCCCAGCACAAAGACCAAACGCAGACTCTTACAATGACAAGCACAGAGACCCCAGGCAGACCTCAAAAATGACCAGCACAGAGACACCAAGGAATCTCCAGCCTCACCAGCACAGAATCTCAATGTAAATGCCCATGTGGCTGGATACAAAGACTTTAAACAGAGAGTCATACTGACCAGCAGAGAAACACCATGTGGGTCTCAAGACGGACCAGCAGAGGGACCATAGGCAGACCTTCAAACTCACAACCACAGAGCCCCCAGGCAGACCCTCAACCTGAGCAGCACAAAGACCACCAGAAGACCCCAAATCTTACCAGAACAGAGAACACCAGCAGGACGTTAAACTAATTAGCACATGAACTTCCAGAAGACCCGATCCTGACCAGTGCAGAGAAATTGAGCAGAACCCTACCCAGCCCAACAGAGACCGCTGACTGATGCCAACCTGACCAGAACAGAGACCCACAAGAACTTCAAACTTGACCAACACAGAGACCTCAGGAAGAAACTCAACATGACTAGCATAGGTAAGAATACAGACCTGGAATACGACCAGGAAAGTGACCCTCAGAAGAAACCCAAATGGACAAGTAACATACCTAACAATAAATTAACCTGAGAATCTGAGAGAACCCAGTCAATTTTTAAACAAGGCAGAACAAATACCCAAAGAAGACCCCAGACCTGATCAGGCACAAGGATCTTAAAAACATCTCCCTTTCAACCACCACAGAGAACCCAGACAAAATTTTCAAATGGCCAGCATAGAGACTTTAAGAAGACCTCCTGTCTGAACCAGCAGACCCTGCATTGTCTATCACAGAGTGCTTCAGCAGGCCCCAATCTCACCAGAGGAGAGCACACAAATCAGATTCCAAATGTGTCTGAAAGCAGTTCTTTAATGTGACCAGAAGAGAGACACCAACAGACCTCGAAATTGACCAGGACAGATTCTAGATAGATTCCAAATGTGACTGGGAAGAAGGATACCCCAACATAACCCTAACCTACCAAGAACCAGCACCTTCCATTGACCCCAATTGATCAGAAAAGAAACCACATACCGACCTTAAACTTGAACGACACAAAAAACTCAGGCAGAAACTCAACATGACATGTACAAAGACCACTAACTACCTGGAACCTGACCAGGAAAGAGACCCCCAGCACATATCTGACAAGCACCATACTCAGCACTCTGCTCACATGACCAGAATTTCAACCATAGCAAATCTCCAAATAGACCAAAACAGATACCCAAAGCAGACCCCAATATGACCCTCACAGGGAACCCAAGCGATCTCCAACCACACCAGCACAGAGAACCCAGGTAAACCCACAAAATGAATGCCTACAAAAACCATGAACAGAATCCCAAACAGACCAGCACAGTAACCCAAGACATACGTGAAAACAGTCCAGCACAGAGACCCCATGCTGACCTCTAAACGACCACAGATGCGCTAAGTAGATTCCAAAGCGGACCAGCAGAAAGACCCACAGAAGTCCCTGAACCTGACTAGAACAGAGAACCTCAGCTTGACGACAAACTAATAATCTCTGAAACTTCCAGAAGGCCTCAACCTGAGCAGAACAAAAACACTGAGAAGAATCCCAAACTGCCCAGCACAGAGACCTCCAAATGACCCCAACCCGATGAAAAGAGATACACCTCACTAACCTCAAAATAAAGACCTCAGGTGTAAACTAAACAATGCAAGCACAGGGACCTCTGCAGCCCTGGTATCTGTCAAGGAACAAGACCCCCAGCAGACACTCAAACTGACAAGGACAGTATCCAGCAGTCCATTAACATGGCGATCAAAGAGTCACCAGCAAATCTCCAAACAGACCAACACAGAAACTCCAAGCAGACCCCCAACCTGAAAAGGCACAAAGATATTCAGCACATGTCCATTTTAATCAGCACAAAGATTCCTAACAGAACCCAAAATTGGCCATCATACAGATTCCTGTTAGACCCCCAACATGACCATCACAGACAGCCCCAGCATACCCCTAAACTGACCGTCACAGACAGCCTCAGCTGACCCCCAACCTGGACAGAGCAAAGCCCCTAATGCAGACATTCAAAGTGACCAGAAGAGAGCACACCGGCTAAAACGAAGCCAGGAGAAACATCCCAGTAGACCCCAAACCTGACCATGATTGACCGAAGGCATATTCCAAATGTGACTAAGAACCATAACCCCCCGAAGACCCTTGTCCTAAACAGGAAAGAGTCCCCAGGCAATAAACCAATCCATCAGCAAAGAGACCCAATGCAGACCTCCAACCTGACCAGCAGAAAGACCCCCAGATGACCCCTAAGCTGAAAAGCTCAGAAACTCCCAACATATTCCAGACCTCACCAGCAAAGTGACCCACAACAGACTCAAATTCTGAGCAACTCAGAGACCCATAGCCCACCTCCAACCAACCAGAACAGAGACCCCAGGCAGACACCCAACATGACAAGCACAGAGACTCCAGCAAACCTGACTAGCAAAGACACCCCCAGATGACCTCCGACACGCTAAGCACAGTACCCCATCAGTAACCAAATGTGACAAGTAGAGAGTTTATAAGAGGCCCCAACCTGACCAGGCATACCTTCAACATGACCACCATAGCGATCCTAGTCAGACACTAAGTGTGACCACCACAGAGACACCAGGCAGACCTCCAATCTGATCAGCACAAAGACCTTAGGTGGACCTCTAACCTGACCAGACATAGAGAACCCAGGCTGACCCCATCCTGAACAGCCCACAGATACCAAGCAGACCCCAATCTGACCAGCACAGAGACTCTAAGCAGAAACAATACTTGACCAATAGAGACACCCGCTAAGGGCCCCAACTGAACTAGCAAATAAAAATTTGACAAATCCCTAACATGAACCGCACACAGAAACCCAGCAGACCTGCAACCTTGCCAAAACAGTGTACCCAGTCAGATATTTCTGTTACCAGCAGAGAGTCACAAGCAGAGCCATAATATGACCAGGACAGAGACCAAAGAGAACATTAGAACCTCACAGCGCACAGAGATCCCCAGAAAACCCCTAAACTTATCAGAACTATGTCCACAGGCAGACACCTATCTGACCAGCACAAAGACCTTGAGATGACCTCCAACTTTACTAGCACATAGAACTCTGGCTGATCCTTACCTGAGTGGGAACAGAGACCCTTAGCCTCCCTGTAACCTGACCAGCACAGAGATCAAGGCATACACTTAACATGATGATCACAGACACTTTAGCAGACTTGAAACATGAAAAACAAAGAGACACCTGTTGACCCCCAACCTGATCAGCAGAGTACCCTACCATTTTCCCCAAAACACCAACAGAGATTCAACCAGACTGCCAACTTGACCAGCACAGAAACTCCCAGCAGGCCTTCAGCCTGTACAGCAGAAAAGCCAGGCAGACCTCCAACCTGCACAGCTTAGAGATACCTGGCAGACCCTTAACGTGACTGGCACATAAATCCCAGTATCACCTATTTCTTGACCATCACAGAGACCCCTGGCAGATCCCCAACCTGACCAGAACAGGGACACCACATAGACCTTTAACCTGACCAGAAAGTAATCACCATAAGAATCTTAACCTGAATAGAGGAGCACCCAAAAGTTTCCCAACCTGCGCAGCAGAAATGTCAAACCAGATCTCAAACCAGACCAATACAGAGATGCCAGGCAGAGCCTTATCATACTCAGCACACAGACACCGAGAAGACCCATGATATAACAACCACATAAACCCCTGGTAGATCCATAACCATACCTGCACAAAAACCCAAGGAAAACTCTCAACATGACCAGCCACAGAGAATTCTGGAAGACACTTGACTGAACAGCACAGAGACCCCAGGCAGTCACTTATTAATACTGGACACACAGCCACCCAGAAGACCCCTGACAAGACAAGCACATAAACTGGTGTCACACCCATAAGCAGATCAGCAAAAAGACTCAGCACAGACTCTCAACATGACCAGTGACATAGAACTCAGGCAGACACCCATCTGACCAGCACAAAGACTTCCAGTAGACCACTAACCTGACCACCAAGAAATAACCTGCTGAATCTGAAAATAAGCAGAACAGTATCAGAATTCCCCCAACCTGAGCAGCTGAAAAAATCACACCATGCCTTGAACCTTTTTAACACAGAGACCCCAGGCAGACCCTTACATTACTAGACAGACAGACACCCAGCAGACACCTGACATGACCAGCAAATAAACCTTTGGCAGACCCATAACCAGACCAGCCCAAAGACCCAGGGCAGACTCTCAACGTGATCAGCCACGGAGAACTCAGGCAGACACCCAACCTGACCAGCACAGAGACCCAAGACAGACCCCCAACATGACAGGCACAGAGACCCTATGCAGATCTCAAAATTGACCAGCACAAAAACCCCAGGAAATCTTGAACCTCAGCAGCCCAGAGACCACAGGTAATCCTCCAACCTAACTGTGTACAAAGGCTCTGAGCAGACCCCCAACCTGACCAGCACAGAAACTGCAGGAAGACCTAAAAAGAGTCCAAATCAGGGTCCCCAAGAATACCCCCAACCTGACCAGCACAAAGACCTTCAGAAGACCCTGTACCTGAGTAAGACAGAGAACCCCAGCAGGATGCAAAACTAATGAGCATAGAAACACCCAGAAGATCTCAACCTGACAAGAACAGAGATTTTCCATGGATCTCAAACTAGTCCAACACTGAGACTTCAGGCAGAAACTCAACATAACAAGCACAGGAACCTTGCAGACCAGAAACCTGATCAGAAAAGTGACCCCCAATAAACACCCCACCTGACAAGCACAGTACTCACCAGACCATTAACCTGAGCAGCAGAAAAACCCAAGCCAATCTCTAAACAAGCCAGCACAGACACCCCAAGAAAACGCCAAACCTGACCATGCACAAATATCTCCAACACATCTTTATTCGAACCAGCACAGAGAAGCCTCCAAATGAACAGCATAGAGACTCCTGACTGATCCCCAACCTGACCATCACAGAGAGCCCCGAAACCACAAATGTGACCATCTCAGCGAGCCCCTGCAAACCCCCAACCTGACTAGGTAGATTCCAAATGTGACTGAAAAATAAGACCCCCAGCAGAACCCCAACCTGTTCAGTACAGAGAGCCCCAAATGACTCCAACCTGACTTGAACAAAGAACATCCATTGACCTCAAACCTGACAAACACAGAGACCTCAGTCTGAAATGCAACATGACATGCACAGTGAACCCTGTATACCTGGAACTTGACCAGGAAATAGTTTCCCAACAGAAATCAAATCTAACAAACACAGTACCCAGCAATCCATTAACGTGACCTGCAGAGACACCCCAGCAAATCTCCAAACAGAGCAGCACAGATACCCAAAGCAGACCCCAAACCTCACCAGGCACAAAGATCTCCAGCACATCCCCATCCTCACCAGCACAGATAACCCTGAGAAGAACCTCCAAATGACCAACAAAGAGACTCCTGGCAGATCTTCAAACTACCATCACAGAGAGCCACACAGACCCCAAACATGACCATCACAGACAGCCCTAGGAAACCCCCACAACCTCACTAGAACGGAGGTTCTAAGTCATACCTCCAACATAACCAGAATAGAGATCCCAGAAACACATGAGACCATCAGAAACACACCAGCAGAACCCAAACCTGACCAGGACAGACCCTGGGGAGTTTCTAAATGTGACAGTGAACAGAGTCTCATAGCAGACCCCTAACCTCATGAACACAGAGTCCCCAGGCAGACACCAAAACTCACCAGCAGAGATACCCAGCAGACTCTAAACCTGACCAGCACAGAGACCTTGAGGCAACCTCTAACCAGACCAGCACGGAACTTTTGCATACCCAAACCTGTCTAGCACAGAGATCCTAGGCAGAAAACCAACCTAACCAGCACAGAGATCTCAGAAGATTGCCAATCTGACAAGCACAGAGACCGCATTGAGACAACGCTGTGGTAAGCACTGAGACACCAACAGACCTTAAACCTGCCCAGCACAGATACCCCAGCAGACCCCCCAACCTGACCAGAAATGGAATTTCTGGAATACTTTCAATGTGACCAGAATACAGCTCCCTTGCAGACCTTCAAAGTGAAGAGGCACTGAAACCCCAGACAGACTTCTGACCTGACTGGGCACAAAGGCCTTCAGCAAATGCTCAACCTGACCAGCACAGAGACCCAAGTAACACCTTCAACCTGACAAGCACAAAGACCCCCAACAGACTCCCAACTTGACCAGCCCAGAGCACCCCAGCTGACCTCCAATTGGACCACCACAGAGATCTCAGACAGACATTCAATGTGCCAGCACAGACATTCAAACAAACTTGGACCTGACCAGCAAAGACACCCACAGCAGCCCATTACCCAAACTGTCTTTCAACCTGACAGGCAGAACGATTCAACCGGAACCCCACCGTGAACAATGCAGATAGCTCAGGCACGTGACCATAGTGATATTAAAAAAATGAAGCAGATTTTCTAAGATGATTTTAAAAATTGATTTTTTGCTCTCATAAAGTCTCATTCAGTTTAATAAAATGTAATTCCAGCTCGACATTAATAACACCCATTAAGTGGCACTGGTAGTTCCTTTTTTTTCTCCATGCCATCACAGTGCCTGAACTTTTCTACATCACTCTGGCCCTACTGCATAGCATTTAGTATCAACAAGCAAAGACATATTTCCAGGAAGTGATCCACACAGGAAGCTTCAGGAGCCTGCTCCATGTTCTCTGGGGACTGTGCATCAGACCACAGGGCTATGAATGACCATCATTAACAAAATCTTGATATTTCACCAGAAATTCACTGAAGTCAATTGGTACAACTCAAGTAGCTCGCAGACTTATGCCTTGCAAGTGCTCACACTCTGGAATGCTGGTGGTTTTATCTGCAGTCCTACCCATGTCCTGTCTTGAATAAATGCAGCATCTTATTGAATGTTACTGACTTTGGATTCAAAATATTGTTTTTGAAAAGACAAAAGTGGAATATGCAAATTCTTGTATCACAGAAGAGCTCAAATATACAGTATATTTTTCATGCATGTCTTACTTCAACAGTAATTCTAGAGGTTCTTTAATAGTGAGTTAGAAATTGAGACTCCATGGCATGTTAAACTGACTAAACCATAATTCATTAATACCAGGATTTCTGTCCTCTATTAAGAAAAATTGTATTGTGGAAATTTCTGAGCAAATGTTTTTTAAAATAGTACTTGAGTAGAGGTGTATTTGGCACTCCCCTAATAATGAATATCCTCTTTGTAAAAGCAATTTGCAAATCAGAGTCCTTAAAAAAAGAATCAGTAAAAATTGTCTTGGAGATGGAAAGAGAACTGACTCTGGGCGATGAACACTGAATGCAACACGTGGAGGATGTAATACAAAATTCTGCATCTGAAACCTATGTAATTTTTACTAATCAATGTTACCCCATTAAATTTAACTATAAAAAATACCTAATAAAATTATTTACCTTCTTTTTATTTGAATATAAAGAATTTTATTTGTCAACTGGTTTCTATAGTAAAAAAAAGTTGTCATTATGTTAATATTTGTTTTCATCTCAGGTTTTGAGCCTAAATGTTATTTCATCAAATTTAACAATTAAAAATGTGTTAAAAACCTTGAATAATTTCTCCAGTGTAGTGTTAAAGAAAGCTTAGCTATATAAGACTTGCTACTAAGGAATTAAAAAAGGAATCAAGCACTTGGCCTTCAATAAGCAAGATTGCTCAGCTTCCAAGTAGGAATATTCTTTACCACAAGCAAATTTCTTTTTGGGATCTTAACTTACCAAAGTTTTAAAAATGAAATCAAACACTGACATTGGTATAAATCCCCAAAGGAAATCATAGTAGAGTGTAATAATTTTTATTAAAGAAACATGAAGTGGTACAGTTTTATAGTGAAAAATAAAAGATTTTCTCCTTTACAAAAAGAAATTCTACAGTCTATATTTAGGGTTAAAACAGCAAAACATTTATAGATACTTAAAATATGTGTAAAAATCATCACTGTGAAATAAATGCAAATTTCACAAATCCAAGTTTAAACAGTCAAGCTGCCATCACCACTTTTTTTCCAACCTCTAAAAACCAGTCTTATTTTCATGCCCAACAAATGCCTGTATCAATTTGTAATAACAACCAAGCTCTTGAAAGAGCAAATATTGGGCTGAGAAAAAAAGAAGAGGAGCGCAGGGGCCATGCTAATCTTCTCTGTATCGTTCCAATTTTAGTATATGTGCTGCCAAAGCGAGCACATGGTACATATACACAATGGAATATTATTCAGCTATAAGAAAAGATGAGATATTGCCATTTGCAACAAAATGAATGGACCTGGAGATCATCATGCTTAGTGAAATAAGCCAGACAGAAAAAACAAAGAACTCTATGACTTCACTCATATGCGGAATATAAAACTGAAAGCAAAGAAAAAAGAAATGAAGAAACAAATAACCCATGGACACAATCAATAGTTTAATGTTTATTTGGGGGCAAGTAGGATAGGGAGGGTAGAAAGGGGAGGGATGGGAGAGGAGGGTTGAAGCTTAATATAAGGTGATGGAAAGAGAAGTCACATTAGGTGGTGAACTTATTATACATCAAGTTGACAATGCACTGTAGAATTGTATGCCTGAAACCCATGTAATCCTTGCTAACAGATGTCACCCCAGTAAGTCTAACAATAAAAATGAATTAAAAGAGAAAAAAAAGAAAAGAAAAAGAAGAGGAGGGTTGGGGTACATAAGTCTTTGTGGACAAAGATTTTCAGGTTTTTTGGGTAGATCCCCAGAAGGGGGATTGCTGGGTCAAGTGGTAGCTCCATTCCCAACTTTCTGAGGAACCTCCACACTGTCTTCCACAGTGGTTGTACCAGTTTGCATTCCCACCAGCAGTGTACCAGAGTTCCTTTTCCTCCAAATCCTCTCCAGCACTTCTTATTCATTGTCTTGTTGATAACAATTCATCGCAGCGCTGTTCATAGTGGCAAAAACATGCAAACAACAAAAGTGCCCTGTGACGGCTGACTGGATAAAGAAACTGTGGTACATATACACAATGGCATATTACTCAGCTATAAGAAAAGATGAAATATTGCCATTTGCAACAAAATGGATGGACCTGGAGATCATCATGCTTAGTGAAATAAGCCAGACAGAGAAGACAAAGAACTTTATGACTTCACTCATATGTGGAATATAAAACTGAAAGCAAAGAAAAAAGAAATGAACAAACAAATAACCCATGGACACAATCAATAGTTTAGTGTTCTTTTGGGGACAAGTGGGTTAGGGAGGGGAGAAAGGGGAGGGGGTGGGAGAGGAGGGGGGAAGCTAAATATAAGGTGATGAAAAGAGAAGTCACATTAGG